>JAOXJM010000019.1:4776459-4797118 GCA_026413425.1 Tringa solitaria | reverse complement strand
TTCACCTGCTTTATTAAAAATGCCCTTCCTATTCAGTTGTATTCACATTCAACTGCTCTGCCTGGTTTTTTTCATTTACTTCTCTAAATGTTTGTCATTGGGTTATTTGAAAAAGAAAAAAAGAAAAAGAAAAAAAAAGGAAAAAACAGAGAGGATAATATGGCTTTCAGGAAGAAAAGACTTAAACAGGCTGAGAATTAGTTTATACTTTGATTTAACTTAACTGTGAGACAGAATTTTTTGTCGTATATCATGCATGCTCTCACACTGGAGCAGCCTTTATTTGACCTCTTAATCAATCTGAGTGCCAGTGCAGGGAAAAAAGAGGGAGATACAAGATAGCTTATATAAACGCCAAGTTGGCTGTGTTCCTCTGAACCATCTGCACTTCTAGCCATGGTCAGACTAAATGTCTGCTAATGGCCTCCTTCTTCTATGATCCATTTGTATGTCCCTCTTTCTCTTTTTCTTTTTTTTTTTTTTTTAAGTGGAAAACAAATGGCATTATTGGACCTGCTCTGCTTCAATGCAGCTGTGAATTGCAGGCCTAGAAAGGCAGCCAAGGAGAAGTCAGACAGCAAAGCCTTTCTGCTTAGAGAAACAAGGCCAAAACTGCTGATTTGGCTTCATTTTAATACATGATTATTTTTTTTTAAAATCTATGAATTTTACTGTGGTCCTTAGAGGATGTATTTTGAGCTTATGCTTTTTCCATTTCTTTTCTTCTTCCACCGTCCTGTAGAAGCAAAGAAGTTTGTTGGACCTTTTTCTGGGTTATAATTACTGGACCTTGCAACTTGTTAATCTGCCTGCAGATAGAATGAAACTAGTCAAGGAAAATGATATGTGTCTGATAAGACAGTGGCCAGGATTGGCTTCCTGAAGGTTAGGCTTTGGCCATAAAACAATGATTCTCAGTAGTGCTTTGATACCCGTGGAAGGTGTATTTTGTGAGAAGCAGGAGAGGGGAAGTGGAGACAAGCCAGCAAAACAAGTTCTTGAATGCATTTGGGATTTCCAGGTACACCTGTATTATAAATAACAATAAATCACTGTTCTCTAAAGCTGTATATGGATGTCTAGTGCTTCCTCTCAGAGCCTGGCTTTTTACAACAACCCGTCTTTGTGGTGCTGATTTTCTCTATGGTTAAAGGTCTTAAGTGGTGAAGTATTGACTCATTGTCAACAGCTCCCACACACATCTGTAAGGGTATGTATCCAGGATTTCTTTTCCCAGGCTGCAGGTGAACAAGACCCTGCTCCAATCTGGAAATCCCATAGTTGGGTTAGTGTAACATGGGGCCAAGAGGTGTATATTAGCCTGGGAACAGCTCATCAGTTACAACACAATGAGGTTTTGGATCCAAACCTGGCTTGTGCTCTGTGAGGTCGCGTACCACACTAAACCTTTGCCTATAATTCTTCCTTTTGCTCATGGTATAAAAGCAGCCAGCAACGAGTGACGTAGCAAAATACTGACAGCAGAGCTGAATGGATGAAGTGTCATGAGCACCTCTCCTATGAAGACAGATTGAGAGAGTTGGGGTATTCAACCTGGAGAAGAGAAGGCTCCAGGGAGACCCTAGAGCCCCTTCCAGGCCCTAAAGGGGTTCCAGGAAAGCTGGGGAGGGACTCTGGATCAGGGAAGAGAGGCATAGGGTGAGGGGGAATGGTCTTAAACTGAAATAGGGGAGATTTAGATGAGATTTCAGGAAGAAATTCTTTGCTGTGAGGGTGGTGAGAGCCTTCCCAGGTTGCCCAGAGAGGCTGTGGCTGCTCCATTCCTGGAGGGGTTCAAGGCCAGGCTGGATGGGACTTTGAGCAACCTGGTCTGGTGGGAGGTGTCCCTGCCCAGGGCAGGAGGTGTGGAACCAGATGGTCTTTAAGGTCCCTTCCAACACAAACTATTCTATGATTCTATGATACTATGATACTATGATCTGTGTGAGACTCCTAAGGGTGTACAGTGTGTATCTTGCCACTGAAAGGCTGCTTGTCCTGCACACAAAAATTCACACCTCTTCCCACTGTTCACCACTGCACTTCCAGGAAAAGGAAATAACACGGGGAAGGAAAACAGCTGTTTAAATGAAATCAGTGCACTAATGTCTTACACTTCCAACAAAAAAGGGGTACTAAACTCCATCAAAAGGACATTATGCAAAGATAAGCTTTCAGAGTTCCTCTTAGTGTCTTTAAACTGTAAAATAATATGTACATGTGAACCACCTCTTCTAAAATCTATGTAGGGCCCATGACTGATTTAATATGGTGATAATAATCATATTATCATAATTTTCCCCCCACTAAATTTGAGGGCTGGGATCCTCAAGGGAATCAAGGTTTTTATTGAAAATGAGTGCCAGTTGGGTTTCTAAATACCTTGGACAATCTTGACTGAGAGTCTTGAATTAGAACCCCCAGGTCCATATTTCACCACCTACACATGGATTCTCATTTTCAAAGGTGCCCAGCACTTAATAGTCCTTGCTGATGTCAGTGGAGGGTGTGATGTACCCAGTGCACCTGAAAAGGAAAGTTGCAGTGGGTACTGAGCCCTGCCTGCTGATTATAAAAATTAGCTCTCACATGCGTTGCATTCCTTCCTGCTGCATGGTTATTTTGAGCCCACCATCTTTTCCTCTCCAAACAAACCATGAATGGAGGCATTCAGAACAAGGGGCTGCTCTCAGATGAAGTTCACGTTATAGCCAATTAACCTTGCAGAAAAGAATATTTTTTTCCTCCATCTCCTTTTCCCATGAGACATCTCTGCAAGTGTGCGTGTGCGCGTGTGACCTTTCGGAGGGTCTTATTTTCTGGGCAAAAAGCCAAGTGCTACACTTTCTTCCCAGCCCTAGGCTGTTTCAGGCCTTGGCGAAGACAAGCAGGTTAGATCCATTCTTTGTGCAAGGACGGACTCTGTCAGTCTCAGCACCAGGGGGAGTTTGTGTTTGGAGATTCTTAAAATTAAAAATAAAAACAAGGAGGAATGTGCTGAGTGCTGGCTGCCTTCACCTCTTCATGGGTTAAGCCCTGATTAGTAGCGGGCAAGGAGGGGTTCCCAGACACATTGCAAATGAGGCTTGTTGAGCTAGCGTTAATCGTGCTTTTCTGTGGCAGTTGTGCATTTCCCGGCAGACCCCGGCCTGCAGTCTATTCATGAGCTGCTCTCCCCACAACCTTGCCTTTGAGGCCCCCAAGGCCAGGTTTCGAAATTGCTTCCTTCAATTTAATCCCGAGTTCAATAGAACTAAAACAACAATGGAAATCTCAGCGGTGGAAAGTGAAAAAGTAAATTGCTGGTATAGCTTAGAAGTTAGAGATGAGCTGTGCCTCCTCTTCCTCCGTTCTCCTGAAACTGCGGGGGCTGATTTATATGTATAGACAGATCTCTACTCATGAGCAAAATCACGCAAGCTCACATCGCCAGGAATAACACCATTACTTTTAATGGAAATAAGCCATTCATGACCCAAAGCTCTGAAATAGTTCCACACAATGTGTTGAATACATAAAGTCTAAGGTTTCCTTCTAAAGAAATAAGCTGGGGGGTTTTGTCCCAATCCAAAAAAAAAAAAAAAAGGCAAAAAAAAGGAAGAAAGGGATTGTGTCAAGCTTTCTCTTCCCTCTGAAAATCTTCCTTCTGGAGGCAGCAGGTGCGGATTATAAAAGTAGGAAAAATTAGTAGCAAATAAAACTGTGTATAACACAGGAAAGATAATTCTTGTCAACAAATAATAGTAATTATTGAACAATTAAGTTCACAAATAAACAGAGTCAGTCTAGACATAACCAAGATCACCATCCCATCACTGGTTTTAGTTATTGCAAATGATTAATTACTATGGCTCCCCTATTTCATTTGAAATAATCCACCCAACTGCCAGGGTTATAGGTCATGTGCTCACAGAAGAGCAAACTGCTAAAACCATGAGTCTCCTGTTTCATAAAGAAATGTTTGAACAGGATCTCTTACAAAAACATGGGAATAGGACTAAAACCATGAGCCCTGTCTGTGTGTATTAGATACACTCTGGCCCTGATCTTATGCCACTGAAGTCAATAAGAATATGTCTAAGCCAGTTGTGTGAAATAGGTTCTTGACTGGGTTTTATATATTTTCTTTTACTTTCTAATATTCTTGTCCAAAGCTTTGTGCTACAAGATCTGTAATTGCAACAAAGAGGATTAGTTTAACATCGATTTTGCGTCTGTGTCAATACATGTCTTTCAAAATATAAGTCTAACCTACTACCTGGATCACATTCTGAGGTATGTATAAATCAGTGTGGAGCAGTCCAGAGAACAGTGAAAGTATTACAATATAAAGCATAATAAAGAGTAACAGAAGGAGGAGTATAGCCCCCCAAAAAAGTGTATGCTCTGGCATACACTGAAGGAAGAATTTGATGATTTGAAATTATATCTTCTTGCCCCCTACTATGCAATTCATACAACCTTATAATTACATAGCCAG
This sequence comes from Tringa solitaria, assembly GCA_026413425.1. NCBI lineage: Eukaryota > Metazoa > Chordata > Aves > Charadriiformes > Scolopacidae > Tringa > Tringa solitaria. The sequence goes on along the minus strand of JAOXJM010000019.1, from coordinate 4,792,638 downwards.
TCATACGAATAAATAGGTGCCACTAGAACTGACTTGCAGAACTGGGGTTCTGTAGACAACCCCTCAATAACTCTTTTTGAGAAGACTCCCCCAAAATATCCCATAAACCCATACACTTGTGTCAAATGAGGATTGCATCTCATATCAGAATACGAGAAAGAGGAAAAAAGATAAATATTTCTGCATCTGACACTGAATGGTCACCTTAGCAAAGATGTAACTGAAAGACAGGTGTCCATACAGGACTTAGTGTAAATACTGAGATGTTGGTTCCTTCTCCCACAAATAGCTGATCCCATAATTTAGAATAAAATAAATAGGTTTGTGGCCAGCTTCTAACTTCATAATCCTTTTTGATGAAGAAAAAGATCAAAACATTACATTTCAAAACATCTGAGCACCTATTTCCATAAATGATATTGTCTGCTGCTGAAAATCATGCTGCTATTACCGCACTTGTTGTTACAATTCAACATGGAAAAACTCAACCAGTTAGTCATTTTCCTTTTCAGTTGTTTCTTTCAATTTCTTTTAATTTATTTTTATACCAAAGTTAACATCTTCTAAGGATTCATTTCATCTTTACAGAATGAACAAATAGAGACATGAAAGGGTAGGAGAATTTAGCCCTCCTTTCTCAAGTCCAAAGCCTGATGAAGGGCTTACATCAGTGATCCTCAGCTTCTCTAGCTTAGGAAGCATGTTATTAATTGTTCCTTATATCACAGTACTTCCCAGAGACCCAAATGCATTGACTGTGCTCAGTATACACTTAGATTTGTTCTTTATCTCATGAGCTCACAGTCTTAATGGGCATGATAATGAGTAAGGGGAGAAAATTCTCAGTAGGTTCTTTGTTTTAGAAATGAAATATGGACCTTCCGGTCCAATGTGGACTGGGTCCACTAGGCCTGTTTTTACTTGTGTGTTGAAAAAATTTGGAGACCTTATAGATATGATTGTGTACTCAGCTTATCACTAAGGTCACTACCAAATTCCACACAGCCTTTTAGTTGTTCACGTATTATGGTAATTAGCTCAGTCTAAAATCCTCACCAAATAAAAAAGATTGACAGAATGACCTTTAGATCCCCTTGCCTTCATTTTGGCATCTTATTGGCAGTTTGCAGTTCCTTCTTAATATGTGACAGTGTAGAGAGTTTCATAGTTCAGTTCAGTTGTTGAATCCAAATATGAAATTACTGGAGAAATACTCACAGCCACTTCACCCAGAGAAATTTATATTTTGAGGCCTGAATTGGGTTCATCCATGGCAACCATTTCTAATGACTCAGATGGTATCAAGATCACAATGAACAGAGCGCTTAATTCCCAGCAGAATACAGTGTACAGTGTAGCTAAACCATTCTTAAAATTGTCTGCAATTTAGGGTGAGTCAGAGACAATCTCTTCTCCTCACAAAATCAACATCCGAATCCTTTTCAAATAGCCTTCATGTTCTTTGTAGTGAGTCCTCTCTACCCACAGGGTTTTCTGGCACTTCAGCGAGTTTAAAGCACTTTGGGTAAGGCCCCCCTGTAGTGTTCTTATTCACAGGAACATGGTCTGTCATCGGGAGCACTCTTCAGAGAACAGAGAGGTAAACAGAAGACATGTCATGTCACGGTAGTGGGAGTAAAACAAAGCAGCTCATCTTTGGAGGTATGATCTCTACTTATCCCTGCACTAGAAAGTCTCATCCTGTCAACCTCGAAGGGAGTGAAGACTAGAGCTATTTCACCAGGGTTTCTAGATTGGAGCCTTTAACTTGGATTGAAATTTGTAAATGTTTAGCTTTTGGTTTTACATCAATGTTTGTAGAGTGATAGAACCAAGAGGTGATGCCATTGCTTTTTAAGGGAATTTCCTAAAGCTTTTCATTTTGTATTTTTTTCCACACAAGGCCAGTTCCTTCATTTAAGGTGAATAGTCATCACTTCAGGAAAATTTTTTTTAGCAATAACCATGAGCAACAGCCACCTGCAATGCTGCCAATGAAACCTGAACAAGCCTAGTCTGAGTCAGCAGAGATTACTCACGTCTCTTTTGAGAAATCCTTTGATTTGAGCTACACCCACCGACTGGTGGAAGTACCATCCCACTGTAGCACTAAAAGCACCTGAAAAAACAAGGTTGTCTAAAACCTCAGGTTACCTAAAAGACTCAAACTTCAGATGCAGCGTTCTCCTGAATGTAATCACTGCCTAGCAGAGATGATGGCAAAGAGTCCCCACAGTTGTATAGTTCTGACATGGCATTAACTTCTACCAGCCAGAGAGGGATGTGGGCAGAGCTAGTATTGCAGGTTGTATTCAACAGCAAAACTTAAGTATTTTTTCAGTTCTGAAGAAATTATTGTGTGATATAATACCACCATTGCAATTAAACTATTGGGCCTGAAACCTCTGGGTATAAGGGCTGTGGATTTCACCTCCTTGTAGATAGATTCCTTTTTCCCAGAACTTAGTTATAGCAATGACAGACAGAGAGAGGTACTCTTGTGATTTATATCCCAGTTGCCACCACGATATGTGATTACCTGTGGTAGGAGACATGGAAGCCAGTTACTTAGATTCCAAATCCCATAATGTGTTGGCAGAAATCTTATGAGACCATTAAGTTGTGTTATACTGTATGGAAAATAGACATATCAATCATCTTCAGCTACATATTTAGAACTCGTGTGATATTTAAAAGAACAATGATCTTTAAAATATAAAAATAGTATACTCAATTAATCTATTCTGCTCTCTAACAGACTTAGTTCGAGTTATGTGGCAAGAGAAATTGTCCCAGTGATTTAAAGCCACAGCAGGGAGTACTAAAATTAACGTAGTACTGAGGGCTGGGTGAGAGTAACACGCACATGTGATGGAGCTGTGATCTATCCCAAGGCTTTGTGCAGCCTCCTAGAGACAAAGACAAAGTAAAGGAGTGCTGGGTCATGCAGCATGAAAAGGGCTGATGTTACGGGTCCCCATGTCTTTCTTTCCAAGTGGGTATCCGCCACCGGAAGTTTGAAACCCATCAGCTGAATTTTTCATTGCTGTTAGGGAAATCAAGGCAGTTAGGCAAGAAAAGGGGGATAGTCTACATGGACGCAGAGAGAGAATTGTGGTAAATGCAGGATTTTGGAATACATGACTACATAGTGAGCAAAATGGATGATACAGAGAAGGAAAATGGCAATAGCCATTTGCCCTGAAGGATTCTAGCTCCAGAGCGCAGGACAGTCTTATTATCTGTTCATCTCCATCATTCTGTACAAAAAATAAGGTGCTCAGGGGCAGGAAACACTGCAGGGAAGCAACTTGCTTTGTAACATTGTACTTGTAGTAAAAAGAGGCTGGGGGGCGGGGGGGCGGGACACAAAATAAAAAGGGCAAGAATGAACTAGGAAGTGCCAGACTGCATCAGACAAGTGGACTAGCTAGTGCTTATGCAGTCTCCAACTGCAGTCTGGGCCAGATGCCTCCAAGGAACATGTACTAAGCCTGCAGAAGACAGATGTTGGGTAATCTGTTCTCAGCAAATGTTTCATCCTAAATCATAACAGTTATAGATTGGTCTAAACCCTGAAACATGAAGTCTTATATCCCTTTCACAAAGGTTTTGTTAGCATTATCTATCATCATGCTGGGTATTCCTGTTAAGTGTACAAATCTTACTAATTTCGAAGTCCAATTATATCTTGTGGTGAGAGGATCCATTGCCTGGTGCCAGAATTTCAGCCTCTTCTTGGTTTTGAATTTCTTGCCTTTCCATTTATCCAAATTTTTCTATTTCAAGATGTTTTACATAAATGTACATAATTCACTGTTTTGTTCTTGGTTTTCATCTTTGTATATGCCCCAGAGCTAGACGCTGAACCTCTTTAATAATGAAAGGCTTCATGGGGTGAACTAAACATGTCTACCCATCTACAAAGTCATAAGATCATACAGCTACATGTCTGCCAGTACACTTGATGATTGTCATTGAAAACTTATTTTCACATATTTCTGGGAACCAGGATGTGAATGGACTAGTTCAACTCTTTCTTCGTAACAAGAAGCAAGAATTTTATTCTTTCCTGTGTCCCTTAGATCTAAGGATGGATACAATTACCATGTGCAGTGATATCAGACCTTTCTATTCCACTTTGGATAAAAGAAAGAAGAATTCGGATGAGGAAAGAGGAAGAGGAAAGAAGAGGAAAATTAGGTTACTTCAGAAGAGGAAATTTCGGTTACATATGTCAATGTATTGGCCAAAGGCATTTTAATGCTAGAAGAAAACAAAACAAAACAAAACAAATTATGAAAAACATGAGGCAGGAGCCCAACTTTGTCCTCCTATTTCTGGAGACCTTGTAGTTTGCATGCAAAGATGCCAACAGATGTACTTAGCCAAGGAAAGACTAAAGTGGAATCTAATTGCAGCCTTTGATTACCAAAGAGCATTTGTAGGGATGTTAGACCCAGACTCTTCCAAGAGGGGTTCACCAGATGCAGCAAAAGAAATACCCCTAAGTCATTGTTTTCGCTCAGAGAGTGGTTATACATGGAAGCAGGTAGTGCAGAACTCTTTCCTCAGATATTTTCAGAACTCAGCTGAAAAAGTCCCTGAGCAACTAGATCTCATTTTGAAGCCAAGCTTGCTCTGAGCAGGAGGTTGGACCAGATTAGTGATTAGAAGCCCCCTTCCAATCTGAATTTTTCTGTAAGTTTGTGATACTGTATGATTCCTACCTGGGATTAAGCTACCTGCAATTTGTCCAAGGTCCAAAATATATTTAGGATTAGACTCTTTGGAGTGCTAATTCAAGCCTTTAGTTTCAAAATTAAACTTCTCAAGACAATTAAATGTTTCAGAGGAAAAAGAAAATAAAATTGATTTTTGGAAAATTTTGCCCTCCCACATTGTCCAATGCTAATTAAATTCTGCATCTGATCTTAAGTCTCTGCTCAATGATGAACGTGCTGCCATGATAGCCTGACAATTATTTGGATTTATGACTACAAGGAAATTTAAAGCTGAGAGATCAAACCAAACTAGATAAAACAAAAATAAACACCAACACTCTATTTTGACTATGAATTTAAAGGATCAGAAGAAAAATCTTAGATTTGATGAGTTTGGTTACTCCAGCAAGTGCTGATCTTAGATCAGAAAATGGTGCTTTGGCACTGATTAAAACCACCTCGCTGCTAACTAAAGGAGAATAAAGGTTTGAAATATTTTTTTGCACCATATCAAGTTGAGAATGCCAGAAATTTTCTACACCAGATAATGCAACATGGTTCAAAGATCTTAGAGCCAGCACCCAGCAAAGTGTGTGCACCCACACAATACAGCTCAGGGGCACTAAGGGTGTGTTGACGTACACACAGAGAAGGTATCCACAGTCTAGAACTGCTTTAAGTCCTCCCGGCAGGGACTGCTAATAGTGATGCTTGTTATGAGTTAGACTTGAGCAAGGGCATCCTCAGCACCTCTGCTTTATGAACCTTTGACTCCCTGACCATATCCCTCAGTTTTAGCATGGTCACTAATCTGCAAAACATGAGGGACATCCAATCCTCTTGTTCACTGGTGAAACGAGTTCAGGTCACTACATCCCTTGGAGATTTGGTGAAGAGCATTGCAGGGAGCAACATTGGTGTGAATGGACAGAGCAATGTTGTAATTAAATCTGACATATGTTGTTATAAATCAAAACTGACAGGAGTCCCAGAGTTATTTTAGAAAGCTCTGTGTAGTCTGGAATGTCCAAGTCTTTCAAGCAAAACATAAAACCAAAATCCTGACCCTTCTTGTCTTTAATAAGCCTAAAACCATATTTTAAATAACTGAAATGAGTATGTGAGGATTGAGGGCAAAACATTTCCTGATCAAGTGCAAGAAAATAGAAATTAAAAACAGTGGGTAGAACAAGGTTTTCCCTCTCCTAAGGATGCAATATAAAGCTTCATCTAAAAAAAGACTCTCAGCATTAGGTGTATAATGCTGGCTCCTGGACTGATTTCTTTACTCCCAGCAACAAAATAAGAAGATGTTGATGTTTTCAAAAATATCCCCCCCTTCCAAAATAAAAAAAAAAAGGAAAAATACTCTAGCCCCTTCCACAACTTTTATCTCAAAATGTTGGAAAACCAGGAGACCCTGTGAAATCTGTTAGGGACTTTGCTGATGTTGATGGTTCTCCATGAAAGCTGTTTAGAATCTGTGCTGAAAACTGTGAGAATAAAATTCATAGGCAGCAGTCTGTCTGGAAGTCAGATCATGACCTCCTTTCTGCCCTGATTTCCCCATGGTTTTGATTGGAAATAGGATTATACTGTGCTTCCTACTTTAAGGGAGGGTTGGATTTGGTGACCTTCTGAGGTCCCTTCCACAAAATTACAAGATTCCATGATTCCATCCTAAACAGCTGTGTAATAGCAAGACGCATCCATCATAGTTGGCCATAATTCAGTTTATGGGTTTTTTTCCTAGCAAAGTTTGAACTAAAGAATTATACAATTTTGCAAGTGAAATAAGAAGCTTTAATTAAATTGTGCTCTCTCCTTTCTCCTGAGACTACATAATCTTTGAGTTACCACTGGCAATATTTCACACTCATACACCACAGGGATTTATTCTTAGAATGCTGGTTCTAAATGTTCCATGAGAAGAAAGGAGTGGCTTCAAAGTGAGATTTCTATGTTGCCTAAATTTTTAATCTGCTAAGATTTCCGAGCACTTATTAGCTACAAGAGAGGAAAACAGGAATGGCAAGATTTATAAAATCAGCATGCAGAATATGAATTATTTTATATTTACTTGCAGAAAATAAATTACTTTCCTATGATGACCAGAAAAGCTATAGTATCTTCTCGTCTGTTATAACATTTTTTTGTGACAAAGCAAGGCAGTGGTTTACAGATATTGTCCCTCTCCATTGAGTCATGAAGACCCATCCTGTCACTTTCCTCTAACAAGATGATCATCTTCCTGCCTTGGCAAGAGCCAGGCATTTTTTACCAGGTCTGCATGTGTAACTGCCTTACAAAGTCCTTAGGATTGGGTATCAGTCGAAACAGGCATATGTGAAAATTTACCATTTTAGCAGATGGAGTCAGAACAGCTCACTTGTATAGAGTAAAAGCCTTAATATTTCCACAGCTGGCAAGTTTCCTGTGGTCTAAAGGACTGGAGCCTTTGATTTTTGAGACAGAAGAGCTAAATCAAGCTTTAATTCAGAAAACATTTTGTGTTTGAAATCTCAAGATACGTTACTAGATCTTCTCCCCCAGAAGACAAAACCAAAAGGTTAGGCTATTTCGGGGGAAAAGTGTAGATTTCCTCCTCTGCTCGATCCGTTCTGTTGTGACGGCAGTGATATGGTAAAAGCTGAGCTTTGGCTCCTGTGCCTTTTATTACAATCAGACTTTTCTTGATGCAACTCTTTGGCCAGAGATCTCACCTCTTGCCTCTCCTGACCAATATAATTGTGTTGACAGCAGCCTGCAGTACAGAGGACATCAACTTCTGAATTTTATTGTGTTGCTTCTGTGAAGTCCAGTGTAAGAGGAGAGTGCGTTACAAAACCAGTCATTAATATTACACAGTTAGGAGTCACTTACTGTACAGTGATTATATCAAGAGCAAAAACTCTTTCTTGGAAACACTTTCTGTGAAAAATTAACTATTTCTGGTAGCATGTCCTTAAACTAGGATTGTCTTGTCCATGAGGAAGTCAAAATCCTGTTATCACATCATATAAATTGAAGCTTTTGTTCACACATTTCTTGACAGTCAGAACATTATGAACCAAAAGAAACTTTATCAGAGCTGAAAACTGCTATGGGGCTGCACAAGTTTCAAAGGAGGTTTCAAAGGAAGGACTGGTGCCTCACCCACTCTGCTTGGTGGCTTGGTGGTGTAGGCACTGACATGGGGTTTGCAACTGTGGGCTTTGAGGTTTTTCCCTGACCAAGAGGTGGGTAAAGGATGGACAAATACTATTCTGAATCAGGCAGAACAAAGTCCTGAAAATTTTCCCCACCTCTATGTTTTAGCTACAGGGCACTACCTCTCCTAAAAATGTACAGTTCTACTTGCATTCAGAAAGGGGATGTAGCCACCTTCACCCCAAAAAAGTCAAATATGTTTTCTTCCCAACAGTATCTTCATTTGAAGCAGACAAATACCAAAATTGAGAAAGTTGCCTTGAAATGGATGTGTCAGTACTTGAGCGTGACCTGCTCTTTAAGTAGAGAGGTGGGCTGGAAGTCTCGGATTCTGGTTCTAGAAGTTATCGCGATAATGTTTTACATGATACAAAACAAAACGTGAAATCATGATTGTGCAGTTGTTATGGCTGGCAGAGCTAGGTGTCGTTCAGAGGGTACTTTGACACTTCCAGTTGTCTGGTTTATTATTCAAAAGCAGTATTTAAAGCAAAATAGGGCAACGGAGCTGGTGAGGGGTCTGGAGCACAAGCCTTGTGAGGAGCAGCTGAGGGAGCTGCGGGTGTTCAGCCTGGAGAAAAGGAGGCTGAGGGGAGACCTTCTCACTCTCTCCAGCTCCCTGAAAGGAGGGTGTAGCCAGGGGGGGTTGGTCTCTTCTTCCAAGTTACAGGCAATAGGACAAGAAGAAATGGCCTCAAGTTGCACCAGGGAAGGTTCAGGTTGGATATTAGGAACAATTTTTACACTGAAAGGGTTATTAAGCATCAGAATGGGCTGCCCAGGGAAATGGTTGAGGCACCATCCCTGCAGGTATTTAAAAGATGGGTTGACATAGTGCTTAGTGACATGGGTTAGTGGTTGTTTTTTGTCAGAGTTAAGTAGATGGTTGGACTTTATGATCTTAAAGGTCCCCTCTTACCTAGACAGTTCTGTTATTCTATGATTCTATTTCAAAACAAAATTGCTGTCAGCTGTCCATCTTCCCTGTTTTCTACAGGCTTCTGTTGTACTGCTGTTCATACACTCTGGTGATATTTCTCTCTGGCTAAATAAGGAACATTTGTCCCACTCACTGTATGCTGAAATTACAGGTTGACTAAAGTCTAGCTATATTCAGGAAAATAAGTGACCGGGTTTTGCAGATGCTCTCCATGTATACACTGACAGTCCAGGAATGGTAGTTAATTCTTATTAGAAACAGTAACCAGAGAAACCCCTCACATAGATCTTTGTGTTTAGTCTAATGCACTGAGTGCTTTACACCACCTATGCAAGTGAACACTTTTGGCCCTCTACATAGATAGCGACTTGTGAAAGCTTTGGAAATATTAATCTCTTCTCTCTCCAGCAACCCAGCAGACACATTTACTGGGACTCATGATGTGAAGATTCAAGTCCCCCAGTGGGCTCAAACCTTGCTTTTTTACTATCTGTCTCAGCCATCTAAATCATGCTAATTGCATGGTGCCAGCTATACAGTGAAGATGGTACCTTTCATCCTAAATTCCACAGATACAAATGGGTTGAGTATACAGATCTGTTGTGTCACATGTCCGCTTCCTCGTTAGTACTCATAGTATACTCAGTTCTGTCACTATTTTCCATTTAATTGGGGAATATTAAAAAAAATGCACAAAATGAAATTGATTTTAAATTTGTTCTTAGCAAAATGTGGCTGAAATAAAAAAAAAAACTGAATAGCTACGTCCTTGCTGAGTACCCTCCCTGGTGAACCAGGACCACCTGCCTGCATCCTAGATTCACTCCAGCCACTCCTGCTTTCCCACTACCTCTTGCTAATAACATTAGAAATCAGACACCTTCCTAAATTTCCAAAGACTTTTTGTTTCCTTTCTTTAAAGAAAGCACCCATTGATGCAGACAGCGTTTTTCCCTCTGGCTAGATAACACAGGACACAATGGTGAACCTCCAGATAGCATAGGGCTTGACAGGGAGCTGCATCCTCCTACAATATTTTAAGAGACAAGCATGCAAAGAAAACAACAAGGGCAGTTACCCTGTGTAATGAAAGCTCAATGATTTAAAAAGCAGCAGTGTGTGCGTGAAGGAGGGAAAGGAGGCTGGGGGATGGGATCGCAGATTTCCCTTGCCAGACCAGGGGTAACAAAAAATTATCCTCATCCAATAGACCATGAGAAAGGATATTACCAGGGTATGAAAAAATTCTTTCAGGGGGACAGAATGTATTTTTTCTGCCCTTTCTCTAAAGCCCTGTTATTTTGCTGTTCTCTGCTTGCATCTGTTAAACGCTGGAATGTCTGCAGGGACGTTTTGAAAAGCTGCACAATGTCAATTAAATTTGCCGAGCAGTATATCTTTTTGGAGAACGTGTGACCTTTTCTGTTTGTCATTTCCTGGGCATCACACCAAGTGATCCTCTTAGGATGCTGGCTTTGTGGAGCAGGCCCACAGCAGCAGGACTGCAGGAACTGCAGGTTTCTGGGACCGCTGCCAACCTCCGGATAATTGCCATCAGCAGGAAAGAGCTAGAAAAGCTTGGCTGAGTCCATCTTTTACAGATAGATTGACCCGTTTCTGCCACTGCAGAATCACAGTCAGAGAGAAACACATATCCAAAAAGAGAGAAAGGGAGGGGAGGGGGGGGAGAGAGGAATGATTACAGCAGGAAGGCTACATCTGATCCGAACAGGGGAGATTTGGAGGTTACAGTCGCTGCTTTGCCATTGCCAATGTTTTTAACATCTTCTGTTTTAAGACAGACAAAGCTGAGAATGAAGCTTAAATGCTGAACTCTTTTATAATAAAACTGGTGCTTCTGTGGCAGAAGAATCAGTGCTCTGAGAGAGGGGTAGGAAGGGTGGGAATTCAATGCCTCCGTGTGATACATCTGCTGGGAAATAAAAATTTGATCATATATGCAGCAAGTAAAGGAGGGAGAAGGAATGCATACTGAAAGCCACTGCAGGTGCTTGGAAAGGAGATGGGGGACAGCAAAAGGAAGGAGAAGGAAGATTGCATGGCCACAGTTTGGTAGCTAAGCTGACATGTCATTTTGAAAAACAATGAGAGCCCCAGTGGCACCCCACAAAAGCTGGGAATGGAAACCAGTGCCCTCAATATCCCTGTGTCCAGCAAGTGACTGACTGGAGCGAGTAGTGGTGAGGTGTTCAGGCAGTGATTTCAGCAACCAAGATTTCAAATGCATCGCCTCCTCCAGGTGCTCTCCCACCTCCGCGCTACATGCAGAGATTAGTGTCAATACCGCTAATGAATACCAGCACAGGACCCCACAAGCTCAGGGTGGGAATTTCCAGGAGAGGACTGGGATCCCCATCCTGAGCCTGAGCCCCCTGCCCTGGCATATCCCAGTAGAGCTGCGGCAGTCAATGGTCCAAGTCCAGCTGAAATTGCAAGACTGCCCTAGGCAATTCCAAACCATGAGGTCCAAGTCCAGTTCCAACTCCAGCAGGGAGTGGAAAGAGGTGATTGGGCTAGTGGGTTAAGCAGTTTTGTGCCCTGCTAGGTAGGGGCACTGTGATTCTGCATCCTCTCTCCTCTCCTGGCCATCACTCACTGAAGTGTAGCTGTCATGTAGATAAGAGCAAGTTTGAGCCACTAAATATATAAAACAAGCGTAAGCTCTGAAAATCAAGATCTCTATGGAAAATAAAGCTCCTGAGACAGAATCTCTCTGCTGTGTGTTTATATCAATACAGTCTCTATTAATATTAAGATGTTTGATACTATAAAGGACATAACATTCAAATTCATTCACTAGCAATGCTTCTTTTTCTCTTTCCTCACCCATGATCTATGTCTCAGTTGCCAACATAAATAGTACTTGTGTTACAGTAATGTCCTGTGGCTCCAGACTAGAGGAGCTTCAATGCACAAGGTGCTGAGCAAACATGTATGGAGGCATAATCCTGTCAAATGTTATCCAGGTCATATAATCTGCAGCTACATTCCTCCTCCAGAGAACACACGCAGCTTGGAAAATGCTTGGCCTGCTTCTGTATGTGACACTCAGTGTCAGTGAGTGACATCTCGCAAATGACACTTTATTGGTAGAGCAGGTGCTGGTGGCGAGTGCTATATTTAAAAAGCAGAGGTCTAAAAATGGCTTTGCAAGGCTCTGTGCTCAGAAGGTCTCAGTCATTTCCAGATCAGATTTGAGTCTTTCACAAGACCTTTCTCCCCTTCTTCCACTGCTCACAAACTTACCAGAATGAGAAAGCCAAGGGGTGCTTCCCTGGATCACCGGCAGAAAAGCAATGCAATCTGGGCTATGAAACCCATATCATTCATATGAAAGAATATGTACACATTTCCAGAGCCATACATTACAAGGCATTTTCTTAAATAGAAAAGAAGGCAAATTCCCTGTAAGATTTGTATTGCAGCAGCTTCTATTTGCTGTAGCCCCAAAGCTACTGTAGACTCAGGCCAAAGAATACATCACCATGAACTAAACAACAGTGTGTATTTTTGGCATATCACCCACCATGTGGTATCTCTGCCTATATATATACCTAATACTCAGGAAAATGTGAGGTAACCTGCTCTTGGACTGGCACAAGTGAGGGCATGTGCCTGCTGCTCTCCGGAGGACAACTGGATTACCCTGGGGTCACTTGTCATTTGCCCTTGTCCTGCTGCATTTTTACTCATAAGCCCCCTGACCTGTTGAAGTAGTTCACCACTCCAGGCAATAGGGATGTTTCTAAGAGCCAGAGGGTAATTTAGGGCTGTTCAAATTATATCCAACCACCAGCACACCATCTGCAATACTTGGAAATTGATTAAAGCTGCTCTTCTGTATGAAGGTCTTTCCAACTGTTAAGATCCAGCACCACGTTCAGAGGTTAAGCATGGGTTTATACAGAGAACATCCTAGAGAAAGCAGAAAAACAGTTTAGGCCTTTTATTTTGTACCCAGGGTGCAAGTTTGGATTTCTTTCAGAAATAGCCTGCATTTGGTCCACCTGTGGATATGTTCTGGGGCAAGAAAAGGGGATGAGATGTTGGTCTTCTGGCCAAAAAAACTAGTGCTCTCTGCTGAAGTTAACTTGAAAAGCATTGCCATACCTCAGCTTATATTATTCAATTACACTTTCCACATGCTGCTTAAAGGAATCCCAGTCTGAGTGTGGTCCCTGGTAAATAAAAAGGAACAAAATTGAATTTTAGGATGTCTGGAAACCAATTTGTTTATTCCTTGGAAATTAAACATTTTTTTTAAAATAACTATACGTTAAGAAACTATATATTGTGGCTGGAGGAACTGTCAGCATCAACAAGGTCATTCACTCCTGTGGGTCACATGTAAAAACGATAACACCTCTATATTTCATTTAGTTTTCATTTTCCACCTCCATTTACAGCTGAAGCATGTAAATGATTTGAATAGTCTCACTGAAATCAGGAGGACAACTCGTGGGCTAACAGGGAGGCACATGATCACCCTCCAACACCAGATGCTGGAAGATGCAGTGTTGGTAGCTGTTGGCAGCTGACCTGAGGAACTTGAGCTTAGCAGTGAATGGAGCCCCCAGGCTGTGCAGCTCAGCTTCGTTTCCTCTCCTTAGCACAAAATATTTTAAAGGAAACTGAGACCAACAGCTTTTCCCAAGCCAACAAAAATAAAATGGCTTGCAGCAGGTGAGGTGCAGTGTGCCTGCCTAGCTCCAGGCTTCCCTGCCAGGAAATCAGGGGGCTGGATGGTGCATCAACAGCAATTGAAAGGTGGCCACAGAGGCAACAGCACCGTGGCTGATGTTCCAACCCAAAGCAATGAGGCATCCATGACAACGATTGCAGTTGTCGACAGTGGAGAAATTTAATTCATGGTTTGAGAATGTAGCCTAGCTCCTTAAAAGAAAATAAAAAGTGTAACATGCAAGTGAATCTTCCAGCTCTGTTAGCTACCTGGCCAGTAAATGGCTTCCCATGAGCCAGCTATACAATGTCGATGTAAACCCCACAGCTCAGTCAAAATCCCCTGGATGGGTTTGATTAAGGACTAGTGCATCTTTATGAAAGTGAGTCAAATGGACACAGATGTTTTCATTCTTTGGTTGTTCTAGAAGCAAAACCTCTCTCCCCTCCCTCCTCGTTCTGCCTCCTCCAATCTTCAACTACATTTTTAATACTCTTTTTTCATCTTATTTTATTTGCACATATTAAAGGAGGCCTGTTGTAGACTCCTAAACTGGGGGGAGAAGAAAGAGAGGAAATGCCAACACATCAACCCACAGGGCGGCCAAGCCGCTTACAAACTTGCTCATAAATAAACTCCCCTCAGAAAATTTCCCTCCTCAGTGGAAATCCCAGACTCACCCACTAAAGTCCTTCCCAAAAACAAGGCAGTTTACACTGTGTTCTGCTTGTTAACAAATTTAGGTTGCTCCAGGTCAAGAAAGGGGAGAAAAAAACAAACTCCTACAACCCTTCAGAGAAAGTGCCTCTCTTGGAGCCCTCTTAATGTCAAGAAAGGAGGACTCAGTCTAGAGACACTTGAGTTACATGCTGCTGCAGAAGGGAAATCTGGCAAAGGGCCCACTTCTGAGACAGGGAAAAGTCATCCGGGATGATTTTTTTAAATTACTTAGGAGAAAAACTTTCCCGCTCTCCTTGCAATTCTCTGTCAGGTTCATCCCTGAAAGACTGTCCAGACAAGAAACATCAACCTACCCTGCAGCCCCTACCACTCTGGTCCTCTTCCTTGAATAGGTGTCAAATACGACAAACTCTCCCAAGCTGGTTTCTGCCCACTCACTCAATCTACCTGAGATACTCAATCACACCTAGTGAAACTGCTTTAGTGCCCTATTTACATCTAATTCCCCATAGTCACTTCTGCAGATCCACCAGTACTATCATCTGTTCACATAACACCTGCCAATACCCAGGATGAGAAGTCACTCACTCCTTTCCATCTGAAATCCTCCTTATTGCTCATGCTGTCGTTGTTTCACAAAAGGAAGGAAATGAAGAATCATCCTGGTTTTTTCACTGTCCTACATCGCCTTTTCAGCTATCTGTCTTTTCATAACATTTCTCGTATCCTCACACACAATAAGAAAGACAACCCCAAAACCAACACTGAAAAAGAAATCTACAGCAGTGCTGACTTCTGCTCCACTGGTTTTCAGGTGTTTCTTCTAGAGCGCTTTTGGAAAGCCCAACTACTCAAAACATGAAGTAACCCATATTCTGCAAACTGAGTGCCTTGCAGACCTAGCGTGTTGCTAGTCCCAGAGTTGAGGCACCCAACATCACCAGTCCCTTTGCAAAAGCTCTACCAGTAGCAACGATACACACATATCTTCCCTGGCCAGCATACAGGCTCCTTCTTTGTGCAAATGGTTTTTTCGACTTTTAGCTCAATGTAGGTGCCGAGCTGCATGTGTGAGCAGAGCATCACTCATGGGTTTGGACTCTGCATGCTTTTGACGCAGGGCTGCATGGATGTCCAGGAATATAAGATGTTATTTCTATCTGGCATATTCTCTTATTATAAGTTATGGTCAAGAGTTGTTCCTAGACCTCAAAACAAGTAGGCTGTTCATTCACATTTTTCCCAGTTTCTCCAGAGGAGAAATCTGGGAGGTAGGAGAAGCTGTGCTCTCCCTGAGGAGCTCAGACTATGTTCCTCTGTGAGAGCTGAAGTGCAGGGGCAGGTGTGAAAGACCCAGCAAGAAGGAGATCTGCAGAAAAAGCCACTCCTAGGCAGAACATCAGGCTTCAGATGTAAAGAACCGGAAAAGACTTGGCCGAGAGCCTGGCAGACCTGATCCAGTGTTTGTCACCACTCAGCAGGCCACAGACACTGGCTGGATTGAGAAAACGCCCATGTGTGACAATTTTTTAAAGAGCTCTTTTGTTATAAGGAAAAGTCATACATATGTGACCTATTCCCATAACTACCTCCACGCTGCTCCTAATGCCACCACTTGTGTCTGACACTGAGATCAAAATGTTCACACAGCCCTGTATACACACAAGTTATACATATCTCTGCCTCAAATCAGTTCCCTGGAAGCTGGTGAGAAGAGACCAGTGGGTGTTCAGAAAACTTTTTATAAGTTTACATTGACCTTCAAGGTTACAAGAAAATCGGAAATCAAGCAAACCATTTGTGACTTTGCAGTGTAAGTGTCATGGCCTTTTTTCAGTGGTGCCCAGGGACAGCACAAGAGGAAATGGGCATAAACTTGAATATAAGAAGTTCCACCTAAACATGAGGAGGAACTTCTTTAC
>JAOXJM010000019.1:4741246-4776359 GCA_026413425.1 Tringa solitaria | reverse complement strand
AAGAGGCTGCCCAGAGAGGTGGTGGAGTCTCCTTCTCTGGAGACATTTAAAACCCCCCTGAACACATTCCTGTGCAACCTGCTCTGGGTGTACCTGCTCTGGCAGGGGGTTGGACTAGATGATCTCCAGACGTCCCTTCCAACCCCATATTCTGTGATTCTGTGATTCTATGTGAAGTCTCCTATTCTTTCCTTCTTTTTTTTCTACAACTATAAATAAATTAACTTTTATTCCTTCTTCTCAAGGGATCTTGATGATAGAGAACTGAATTAATTTACAAAATATTGCATCCATATATATATATGGATAATATAATATAGCCATCCTGGGCTAACAGTGAAGATCTCACTTTCTTGTTGTGAACTACACAGGCACCTCCTTTTTTTATACAATGAATGAACAAACAAAAAATCTGCCTTCTACCTCTGTCCCCTTTGAATTTCTCTGCAATATAGGAAAGGCAAATAATGACCTATTGCAAAAGCAGGCAGTAAATTATAGCCAAAATGGCAAAGGCAAAATATTTCTCCTCTAAACACGTTGTTTTTTACTTTGTATGTCTTGGCAGCCTAACCCTCTGAAAACACCCACCTAAATTCTCTGCACTCAACAGAGCAGTCCAAGGATAAACCCTCCAGTAAATCCTATGTGACTGAAGCTATAGGAGCCTGACTGTAAGTAAAAACATTTTGAATATGATTGCTATACCTGTTAGTAACCAAAGAGCCCTTTTGGAGCAAATAATTTCCTTGAAAACATCTGAATCCAATCATCTAAGCCTGGGAGCCCGCGTCTGTGCAATACTGCTGCTCCCATCTCCACATTGTCCGTCCCCTGCCTCAAAAGAAAAGAGTTTATTCTGTCCATCTATCATTTAAATGGTAATAAGCTAAATGAATTCCACCTCACTTCTGAGCTTCCGAGCAAGCTTGGGTTTATTTATTCATTTAAAGGCACAGGAACTAGTTTGACATTGCTGAACATGTCCCAGATTTATGGAAAATAAAACTGTACTAATCTGGTGCATTTATTAGCTTTTCTGTTGGATGCCTCCATGAGTATCCAGACATGTGAGTTTGCCCCGCAGTTCTGTTCTGACTGGAACAGCATCTCCTGAAATGTAAATGTTATCTTAAGGTCATATGCTGATGAAAACCAACTCTAATTTCTTGGTCATTTGACAAAGCAGCTGCTGTGCAGTTATATGGCACAAAGAAAGCTATTAAAGATGGATGAGTTACGTGTTTGGTTTGGCATATATTGTACTGCTTCTAAAGATAAAAATGAGGATAGACGGTTATTTTTCCTGGTTAAACTGAATAAACAAAAGACCTCTCACAAATACATGTACTGCAACAATACTTCTAAATGAAATTGTTCATCTACACCTTATGTAGTCCTCCGAGTGCTTCTGTTCATGCATTTTAATGGAACAAAGCAAATATCCTTATGCCCGATACAATTAATTTGTAGCATCATAGATTGGTATTGAGAAAAATTTCTGATTTTGAGGAAAATACAGAGATTAGACAATTGTATATGTCACGTGACAATAAGTGTTACAGCTGGTGTACATTAACAAAAATAAGAATTACAAGGTTAGGTAATCAACAGCTGGTGTCAGCTGGTGTGGTACCACATCAGTGCCTCCAAGTTCTGTGAAGACTATTTTTTACCATCTGGAGGATATCTAGGATTGACCAATGTCAGAAGTATGATAGCGGATATTTTTGCAAATCAGTACAAACTCTTACTTGTACAAGTGGGGAACACACAGTGTGGAGTCAAGAAAGATGATAATATGACACTTTTTAGGAGGTGGTGCTGTCATAGCTAGTCATTCAAGTCATTTTTAATCTGTGAGAAAGCACTGGCAGGGAAATTATGCTACAGGGATGTAAGTTTTGGGTTACATGAGTATCGTGTCCAGGAAGAGCTGAGGCATTTGAGTTGCAGCAGGGTTTGGTCTCCACATTTGAACTCTGAGAAATCAATTCTGGAAGCAGAGATGTTCCTGGGAGCACCATGTCTAGCAATGGATGGACAAGGAAATGTTGCCTTGCACATTGTTTGATCTTCATTTTGCAAGAAGAAAGGTCTATTATTCTGAGAAAATATCAGCAATGTTTTCTCTCACTAAAAATTGCTCCAGTTCAGGAATACTGTTGGTAGTTTGCAACGAAGTGCATCGCCTGGTGCAGCAGCTCTTTATCTCAGTAGACACCTCTTCCACAAGGAGAACATACTGCTTTTTGTGCGTCTCTTACAAAAATTCAATTCACATGCTGAGGTTTCCTGCTCTTGCAATTTACTTCTTTGAATTAGCTAAGATACCTCCCTATGACACATAATTCTTGTGAAACTTGTTAGCTCCCCTTATAATAAGTAAATAAATAAATAAATATGCAGACTGGAATTCATTACTAAAGTCGAGTAACAGCCCAGCAGAAAATTCAACAATAAAGCATCCATGTCATAAAACATCAATATTTGCAATAAACCATGAGCTGAGAGAAGGCATGGTAGAATAGCTTCTTCCACTCATGAAATACCCTGGAATTATCAGGGCTGCAAGGTACCTGCACAGCACCTTGTCCTTGCTGAATATAATTCTTTTTTGGGCAGAGCACATCCCTTCCCCAGAGCTCAAGGTACGGCAAAGAGAGCTCATAAAAGGAGTTGAGTAATGCAGTAACTCTTATGTGCATCAATTCTGTGTACAAAGGCTTTATGCCACCCTCATGGTCCCAAAACACCCACTTAACATCCAGCTGACATTTAGTTATAGAAAATGAGTGATATGGCACTCCTCGTCCTAGATGCTTGGACCTAATTGCTCTGCCCCTCCAGTATTTACACTCTGCTTATGTTTCCGTTGCTATATAGAGCTCTGCTCTTCGCCATCCCCAAGATGCAGGGATATTAAGGCCAAAGGATCATCTTGCTTAGATCACCTGTGTCACAGGTTATTAATTTTCACCCAGCTGCCTCCAAGATTGATCCTAGTAATTGATGTTCAGTGAAAATTCTCTTCCAGAGAGACACCCAGCCTTGATTTGCAAGAAGAGAGAAACAGAGAACCCGCCGCTTTCCTTAGCAGTTTGTTCTGGCTTGTAATCCTCCTCAGCAAAAAGTTAATCTCACTCTAAATCACATTGGTCTTTCTCATGCCTTCCTCTGTCTGATTAAAAAGCCCTTTTCCAAACGGGTTTTTTGCTCCACACAAATATTTCTCTAGTAGTCAAATTACCTCTCCATCTTCTCCTTGCCCAAGTAAGCAGAATGAGTTTGAAAAGTCTCTCATTCTCAGGAATTTTCCCTTGCCCTTGTCTCGCTGTTTTCTGAGATTTCTCCATTATTTTTTTTTTTTACACTGTTAAAAGAAAACAAACTGGGATGCATGTAACATTACTATTTCACTCACTTTGATTTCACACCAGGTGCAGGGCTGCAAACAGATTCTATTGAAGTGGGAGTACGAATATAAGAAAGGACTATGACTTTTAACATTAAAGGCCCTGAAGGACTGTATATGGAGTATATATACACACAGCATATATACATACATATAAATTTAGATGCATCTTATCTTGCGTCTATGGCAGACGAGCAGCCATAGGCGCAATTATTCTATAGTAGTGTGGATCGTGCCTTCAGGTAAGTTTATCTGATTAATGCCAGTAAAGGGAAAACAGATGAAAAGAAGTCAGAAGTGGGATGTTTCAGAAACAAGAAATGAATTGAAGTCTTGCGTAAGCAGGGGACGTGTAATAAGCTTGGCCACTAATAACAAGTCGGGTAGATTTGCTTGCCTTATCTAGATCTAAATTAACGTTCATAGAATCACAAAATGGTTTGGGTTGGAAGACACCTTAAGGATCATCCAGTTTTGACTTCCTGCCATGGGCAGGGACACCTCCCACCAGACCAGGTGGCTCAAAGGCCCATCCAGCCTGGCCTTAAACTCCTCCAGGGATGTTCAGCTCTTAGAGGAGATGTTCTGCTGTGAACTCATGGTTAGACAGAAGTTTATGACTGCACCAAGATAGTTCCTGAAAATTTGGTCTCTGGATAACAGGCACTTGGGTAAAATTCAGTTCCAAGCAGGCTGGGCTCCTTACTATTCCCTGTAGCAGAAACTTTAATTCTTTGTAATCTGTGCCATCTGTATCTTCTAAGCAATATCATTCATTCTCATGCATTTAGGAATTCATCACATCATATTTATGTCACATTCTTTGTTCACTGACTACATAATTTAATCAAGATTTTAATTAAAATATTTTCAAATGTATTGCTGTGAGGGCATGGCTTCTTTGGCTTGAGCTCCCTAGTTCTCATTTCCCAGCTCTTGTCTGGAGTACAATAGGCTTTATGTGACACAGCACTAATCATGGTGATGGGAGGCTGAAAGCTACCCCTTGGACCAAGGTCAGCCACCTCTGTTGAGACCTTCCTCCTGTCACTTGCAGAAGTCACCTCTCTCCATTCAGCGATATGTCCTGGAACAGCCAGGAATGGTGAGTGGCTCAGCAGGAGGTGGAGTTCAGGTTGAGTTACCCATCACAATCTCTCCCTTATAAACATCCGTCACATCCCTTGCCTGCAGGAAGGTTGTCCCTTTCCTACGTATGAAATTTCATAACTGTGTGATAGGAACAAAGTATGCATTCTGTGTTCCTGCATGGACTGCATTGCATTTGGCTGTATTCAAACATATTTTGCCTGAATAAGCTAAGCTTCACCAGTGATCTAGCTTACACTGTCCCTGCAGTTATTTATACTTCTACTAATCTTCATCAGCTGCAAATTCTATCAGCGGTGACTTTATATCTAATTCTAGATTACTGATGAAAACATCCTGTAGCCCCAAGCATAGGACAGATTCTGTGGAGACACTGCTCAGAGTGCCCCTAGTTGATGATGATTTATCTGAATTTTCAGACCTGTCATTTATCCTTTTGTCAGCTGATATCACTCTATGTGGCCTTTTTTTTTTCACTTGCCTTCCCTTGCCTTTCCCTTTGAAAACTAAAACCGTGATCTTCAGTAATGTTCTTTCCTATATCAGCTTGCTGGCAGCTCTATTGGGAGTAGTGGGTTCTTATCCATGGGAAAGCATGTGATTATGCTGAGCCACATTGTAAATTGAAAGGTAGAGGCCATTTCCTATGTTCTTACATAAGTACATTCCATGAGAATAAAATGTAAATAAACACGTATATATAAGTGAGTTTATAAAAATTTGTCGGTTCCTTTTACAAGTTTTGGATATACATTGCAGGTAGGTTTGGAGCTTATGTTTGTTTTATTTTTCAGTGCTGTTCTTAAATAAATGGGTTGGTTACATCTATGTGTTTTGCTTTAGCAGTGTGGTGTTAAACACATCCAAAATGTTTCAGTCAAGTAAAAAGATTTAACTTTGTCCAAAAGAAACCCCAACTCACAGAAGTGTAGAAACAGCCAGGCATTGTAGCCATTCCCCAAATAGAGTGTTAAGATTTGGCTATTGTCCCGGTTTGAAGTAAAACCGAACCAATTTTGTGTTCTGTAATTTTATATCTTAGCTAGGCCTCTTCTAACTCTCTGAAATTAACAATGTATTGTAGAGAAAACTGCTCATTCTCAGAGTGATAAGACCAATGTTTGTGCTAAATGCCAAGGAATCGTATGCACAGAGGCCCTTGCTTATACTTATTGCCAAGGTCAGACAATTTTCGCTATTTGCCCCTTAGGGGGTCGAAAACAGAAAAATGTAGAGGGGTCACATCTGTGGGGACAAGTGGACAGGACAGGTGACCCAAAACTGATCAACTGGAGTATTCCATCCCATCTGCCCCATGCTCGGTATAAAGGCTGAGGGATCAAAGGGTCAACTCTCTTTCTTCGATGGCCGACGTCCAAAGAGGACTTTGTCTGTCATCTGCCTCTGATCCTGATCCCGATCTGTGTGTTCCTGACTCCAGAGCTGGAATCCAGTTCCCATCCATTGCTGAGTCCAGCCTGGGACTTCCCCAGTGCCTGCCAGTGACATGACTGTAATCCTGGGACCTTGATGGGGTTTTGTATATATTGTATCTATTTCATTATTTTTCTTCTTTTTTATTTTAATATTAGTTCTTCATTAAAGTAGTTCAGTTCTTTCTAAACTTCTAAATCTCCTTATCTCTTCTTCTCCTCTATTTTGGGGTGGGGGGAAGGGCCATCTGTCAGTCTGGTTTTGGTAAATTTGGCAGAAACCACAACAGTTATAAACCTAATCTGTTTAATATGGTTTGGGTTTGTGCAGTAGGTCATAGTGGTTAATGGTTAATGTTTAGTGAGCTGAAACAAGAATGGAAGAAAATGATAATGGCAAAGCTTGGTTTTAAAAAACAGCTCTTCATAGATGGCTATAAGGGGGATGATTTGACTCATGGTGTGTATCATGCATATTTTGGCTAAACTGGGCTTTGAAAGACTTTCAGCTGAGAAAAGCATGATCATCTGAGCAGGGTTTTTTAGCTCAAAACATGCCTAATATTGGACTATTGTCATGAGGTGATGACAACTGCAGAAGACAGAGGGGAAGAAAGCCATAGAATTATGTCTCTGTTACAGAGAACAGCAGCACAGGAGAGGCAGCATTGTCTGAATTAGCCTTGTGTGATTTGTGGGGGATGATGATAGCACGGTACAATTCTCACCATGAGTCCTCAGCACCAGCACCCCTCCTTCTCCTCACTCTACATCGAGGCTCCTACCTGCTGCCTTCCAACAGGCTTTTACCCTGTCCACCTTTCAGAGCCAGGACAACCAGGGTCCTGTCTCTACCATGCCAAAACACCAGCTTTGGGCCCAGATGACATGACAGTCAGGGTAATGCGGTGATATGACCTGACAGATTAATTAACTCCACAGCACTAATTAGCTGAGATGCAGCTGCTGGTTCTGGAGCTAGTTTGGTTACTCTCTGTACCAGCCTCCTTAGTGCAGCAGTTTTTGTTGTGTTCATAAAGCCTCTAAGAGCATTCAGCCTCATTAGTCCTCCTTTAGACAGCCTGTGAAAGCCTTCTCTCTAGTCTTAATGTTAAAAATAATGGTGTTTTACAGACACCCTCAAGGCCTTGGTCATGAGGGACAACCCAAACCATCGTCCCTGTATGAAAGGAAGAGAAGAAGATGTGACTTAAATGGTGATAAACAAGTGAGCAAAGCAACCTAGGATAATTCTCCTAGGCTTTTATGTGCACATTTGTCATCATATCGACTGTTCTGTTCTCATTCTGTGCCTTTGAATGACCCAACGGTTGTGTGTAGATGTCAGAGAGCTATCTCCCCCAGATACTGCCTTAAGCTTTGCCCCTGGCTTCATGGGGCCCTCCAGGAGTTCTTATGGTGGGAAGGGGGCTGAACAGCAAGGGTGGGACCAACCTCAGTGCTCACTAGGTGGCTGGAGGGTTGGGTTTGAGCTGCAATGGACTCCAGTCAGGTCTCAGATTTGGTGATGAGTTGGGAAAGTTTGAAAAAAGAGTCTTGTGAACTCAATGCATAAAATTTGAGAAGAACAACAAATGTGGATTCCTATGTTAAGTTATTTTCATAACAAACTGCCTACCAAAGAAACATTGTTCTTATATTCTGATACCATCTCCATGCAAAGGCTTCTCCGCAGACTGTTTTCTGCTGGAGGGAGGACCTCAGGGGAAAACAGCTGAGAAAGTGGAAGAATCACTTCCTCTGACTCCATCTTCTGCACTGGCACTTATGTGCTAAATTCCCTCCAAGCACAACAGAATTGGTTTCAAGGCTCTCAAGAAAAGCATTATTTTTAACACAGTCAGTGCCTGCTCATCACAGCCCCTTCAAATGTACTTTTCATCTGGCACCTGGAACACCTAACAGAGAGGTGAGTGATTTTAAATAATATCCTTAGTTAATGGTATAACAAAGTCCTGATGTGCTACACGTGAGGTAGCACCTAAGGATCTGACTTCTTTGAGGTACAAGTGCATGTTGAGTCCCATAAGTGTCTGGGCTTTTATTTTTTTCTAACAAGCCTTGTCACCCCTTTGACATGGTGCGAGTATGAACTTGTTTCCCTTCTCTAGTTTGTTGTAGGCCTCTTTCCACTTTAAAAAACACTCCGAGAGCTGTTATTAAAAAGCAGAACTCTAACCAATGGTGAAGACACAGCTCCAGCTCCCTTCAGACCGCCTTTCTGCTGTTCCTTCCTTATTCACTCTGACAGCATTTGACTATGTCAAAAGCTCAAGTTTTAGCTACACATTTTACCTCCCCCTTGAATAGTTCAGTGCAAGAATAGCTTTGCTTTTATAAAGACATGCAGTTTAGTCCTCAAGTCATTGAGGAAAGTCATCGGCATCTCAACTGCGGCATCCCTCCTCCAAGCCAGCAGCAACATGTTGGAGAGGCTGTTAGCCCACCATATGTTCCTTGATGTTCTGGACTCATGCTCTCTGGGGAGCCCATTAGCATTTACACTTGCAGGCAGTTCTCTCCTCCCCCGTTAATAATTATCCAGGGAGGGGATAATTAAAATAGGTTCTGAGGCTATGAAGGACCTCTGCCCGCTTTCCCTACTTACAGAGCCAAATGAGAACTTTAATGTAGATTTGGAGATAACTCCTGAAGGGTTTTGCACCTTTGCCATGTTCTTGTTGTCATTAAGCACGATCTAATCCTCCATTTCATTTCATTAACCTGAACAGGGGCAAATTTTGAAATGTGACTGCAACACAGCACCAGTAAAATTTCCCATGATACCTGAGAAAGCTCTAGCAGTATAAAATGGACAATTTTACCAGGATGGACAAGAAGGAAGGAATTAGGGAATGGTTAGCACAGATTTCCTACATGATTCTATCCAGATCACTGAGTTTCTGTATCTTGATTTTATAATATCTAGTCTCTGAATTAGTGATGTTTTCAGAAGGGATGTGGCCTCTTCTACTGCATTTGCAGTTCTATAACCTAGCCCTGTTGTCAGTGGAAGGCAGGAATATGTGCAGGCTAAGGAGTTGGATGTGATGTATTTCAGCAAGACTGGCTGGATTGAGAGACATCCTGGCACTGCTCACCATTTCATGGCTTGAGTATTTTCTCCCGCTGATCTCTCCTGATGGCCTCTCAACATTCTCATGAAATTATACACAGAGTCAGTGTCACTAGTACATACATAAGCCTTGCTGCAATAGTGATATCAGATGTATAATGAAATTTTAAGAAGGTGTCATTTAAACAACTGGTTCCAAGAGCTTCGCATTCTGTCCTCTTCTAAATCCAACCTGAGATGACTTGTGCTGGGTTTGTGCTACCAATTGCTCTCTCATGGGCCACCTGGGATCTGCAAATGGTAGCAAGGGGGCACATGAAACTCTCTGTACTCAGCCTGGCCCCTGGATTGGAAGTCTTTTAACCCGCTTTCTTTAACAGCTGTCATTCAATTTGCCTTAAAAAAAAAAAAAAAAGAGAAGGTGAAGCATTGGAATTAAATATGCCTTCCATTTTTCAAAACCTGATGTTTTTTAACTAAACCTTATATTATTCATATGCTGTATATTTTATTACTGTTAGTTTCAAAGCTGTTGAAAATCACAGATCAGTTCCTCAACCACAATGTCTTTATTATGCATACATAAATCATGCATGGAAGGGCCCTGACAGTTGACGATGTAAACTCTCAGGAAGCAAAGCCCCTAAGCCATGTAAAAAATGTATGTCACAGGCAAAGAAGTATGTCATCTCTATTTCCTTTTTATGGATAGTCTTGTCTTGTCATTATCGAGGAAGATTTTTTTTTCCCTTTATTTCCTATTTAAATTTAGTTAGCGCAGAGGTAATTTGCAGTGGTATTTCAATGAGACAAATGGAGTACACTTCCCCACATCTGCCTGCATCTTCAAGGATGAGCGTGTTGTAATTATACTGTTCCGGTTTCATTAACAGCTCTGCTGTACCCAATATGGTTCATAAGCATTCTGGTGAAATGCAGGACAAAGTTCATTGAATTGTCAGGAGCATCTGGGTGATATAGAACGCATGTAAATTACATTAGAATTGCGCTGTTTTGAAGCCATAGATTGGCTGCAAGTGTTGGTCAGAATTTGTTTTAGTGGGAAAAAAACTGAAAGACGAGGATTCCTCATTGTTTTACAGCTGAAAATGAGGGGGGAAAATGGTCAAAAGTGGAAATACTCTGCTAATAATGGCAAAAAAAAAAAAGTTGAATTTGCAATTGAAATTTTCAGTTTCTCAATCAAAGGTGCTTTTATTTTCATTTGCTCGATTCTTTGTTTAGGGGAGCAGTTCAGTTAATTTGCCTCTTTCTAAAAAAATCATGCTTTTGATGAGAAGCTTGAGTTAGTCATGAGTAGCAAATTGTAGCCAATAAAAACTGAAGTGGATCTTTTTGGTCAGAAAGTAAAGAACAACCATCCAAACAGGAAATGGGAGAAAGTGTGCCTAACAGAGCACTGGACAGCAATGCTTGTTGGTATATCCTGGTCTAAGGGACAGCTATGTGACTGACCAAAAAATAACTGATTCCTTCCTGCTACACTGAGCTTCCAAAAGCTGGGCACTGCAGACAGGCTGGTGAGCCCACATTTCATCACCCGAAGAGCAGTGAGCATCTAACAGCTACCCACCCTTGTTGCTATATTTGCTGAAGTTAGACATGCAAATCAACCTACTTAGTGTCCTGCCTGTAGTCACTGCCTGGTTGTCACGGACTGTGAAAAAAATGTCCTTTTTCCTCAAGCAAAACATCTGTTTTTAGCTGATCTTCTTGCACATCATCCTCTATTCACATCCATCTTCCAGATTTACTGCTGTGTGATGTCTCCCATTTATTGAGCAACTAAGACTAATTTACTTTAGCTGCAGGATAAGACAGGCACATACATACACATCAAGGGGGAAAAAAAATGTTCATCTTTCCTCCTTCATTCCCTCTCAACCACTTGTGATATTGCTGATATCTCCTTCACAGTTCCTCCTCATTGGTCCAGCACTCTGTGGTCACAACAGGGGCTTCATCAGAGCAAACTTCAGCTGAGCTAAATAGCTCATGAGGCCACAACTCATCTTATTTCAGGCCTTTACTTCTGATGAAGTCCCTCTTTCTCTACATCAGCTCAGCTCGAGACACTTTTGCTCAGAGAAAGCCCACCTACTGTGTCTCAGCTCATTGGGGAATCCTCCTTTTGCCTGGAACAACTTGGCATGCCACTAAAAAGAACCAAGAGCAGCGAGCAAACAGCATACTATCTGCTTCCCAAGAGAAACACACACAGAAAGGAACAACAGATAGATAATTCTGTCTGTGGGGGAAATTCAGAACCAGCTGAGATGTTTGTTACTGCTTTTATCCTCTCACCTATGCAAATTAGCGGGGTTTGGAGCTAAATGTAAACGCGTTAAAAGGAAACCTGAAAGAAGGGATCTGGCTCATACGCTCGTTCTGCTCTCTCCCTTTGGAAAGACACCTGTGGCTACATTTTCATTAATAATTTCTCCCTACCTCTTCTCTGATGTAAACTTACAAGCAAGGAGCAGGAAAAAAAGCCAAATCAAGTGTTTCAGGCTGACTGGTAAGATAATTAGCATATGATGCATAAGAAAGAAGAATCCCAAGAAGCAAAACTAGAAGTACATGCATCTATTTGTGACAGTATTTGGGGGAAGTTTCAATCCACTGAGGATCAGCCATGTTTGCATTATGCTCTTTTCTTCTCTCACTTAAAGCGCATCTCCTAGGAATGCCCTTTTTCCATGAGCTTTCTAACTGATGAAGTAGCTGCAGGAAAAAGGGAAGAAAAGCAACTTAAAAATAGATAAGCTGCTTATCTCTTTAGCTGACTTGAATTTGCTGCTGTGTGGAGGAGGATGCTATCAAAAACAGAAGTTTAGAAGTTTGTAACACTGGAAAAGTTTCTAGATGTACATCACCAGTACATAACTCATGCTGGATGTTATTCTGTAAGTTGCTTATAAATCACTGCTAGAGATAAGATTAATCCAGGTACATTGAATTTTGTTTTTCAAAGGTTAATCATGGTCTTTAGCCTAAGAAAACAGGGCTTGTGTGATCACGCTTTGTGACTGTCCAGCCATCTGTCAGTCTCTTTCAATAACCTGTAAACACACTGATCAACTTTGACAGAAGGGTAGAGGTCTCAAAGATATTAAATTCCAGTGTTTTTCATGAAAATCTGAAGCTTCTCTGTTCCGTTTTAGCTGCCAGCTGGCTTTTTTGCATGTGGCTACTGGTCAGTAATCAGCATATGTGTTTCTAAGAACCACAAGTGCTGCTTCTTGCTAATTGAGACTCAGAGGAAGGATCAGAGAGTGTACACAAGGGGAGTAACTGGGGATGCACACAGGGACTGGATGCCCTCGGCAGCACCTGGGGGACAGGAACAGCCCAGAAAGCTGGGGTTACCCCACAGGAGTGTAAGGAAAACAGGACACAAAACCTGAAAAAATTACATTTTTTTAATTCTTCATTTCATCCAGCAACTCTTTTTTTTTTTTTTTCTCCTGAAGCATTTAATTCAAGACTTGTGATTATTAAAGGAGAAATTCCTATTTACTTCTGGGGGAATTTCTGGAATCTGATCAAGATTGGGCAAAGATTTATGAAAAGAGCAACCATTTGTAAAATAATAATTTTGAGAGTTGCCCAGTGCTGACATTTTGATTTAGTTTATTGCACAAGTATGTTGTTATTTGAAAAAGAAGGCCATCTTTGGACTTCAACAGAAAAAAAAATACTGTACTTGGAGCAGACAAGGTAGATACAAGCTTATTGTCACAGCCAAACTTAAATAGCAAATATTGCATTTTAATGATCCTTACTTTAAATAGGGTCTTTGATTTGGTGTCTTTGTGTATTTTTCTCTTTAAAAAAGAAAATCTGTTTTAGACGGCAAAAAACCCCACTTACTGTGATTTGAATGGAGATGAGATCCAACACTAATCTATTGCCTTCCAAGAGCGACTATACTGTTTGTATGAACAGTAACACAATATCTGCCTAAATCTTCCACTTAGGCTTGGCCATTCTCAGTGGTTTTCTCATAAAACTCCAATTTCTTCTACCCTTGACAGCAGATTCAGCTCCTCTCATATCGTGCTGGACGTGAGCTGAACTAGCCTCATTCTTTCTGACCATGAATCTTGAATTCTTTCTTGCACCAGTTTACAGGCTAGTGGTTTCACCAGTTTCCTGAGAGGCCAGAAGCAGGGATTTGATGCCCTTGTGGAGGGAAAGGGTTGGCTGTGGATATTCCCTTTGTGCGTGAGTGCTATTGCATGAGCAAAGGGTCTCTCTTTTGGTGTTTTTTAAAAAAGGCAAAAGTCAAAAACCTCAGCCTTGGAGGTAATCTGAGAAAACCCATTGGCTCACTCTTCTCAAGGGAGAAAACCAAAGTCATTGTCAATTTCTGGAAATTTATTGGGAGTGAGAAAAAACTTCAGGCATCTGGAAAAATTAAGCATAAAAACCTGAGGTGCCCTTGAAATGTAACTGCCTGTGGGGCTAAATAACAGCTGAATCAGCACCATGATTTTGGATTTAGGCACTTAAAAATCATACTTGAAGTGCCTCCAGCTTTTCCCAGGCTCTGGCCTTCCTGTTCTGTGACAGCAGAGGTAGCTACAGCCCATTTGGTGTGCACCAACCATCTGCACCAAGGCAGCACACAG
The DNA here is from genome assembly GCA_026413425.1 of Tringa solitaria. Taxonomy (NCBI): domain Eukaryota; kingdom Metazoa; phylum Chordata; class Aves; order Charadriiformes; family Scolopacidae; genus Tringa; species Tringa solitaria. Next base: position 4,762,649 of record JAOXJM010000019.1, on the reverse strand, counting down.
GAGCTCCTGGGCTGTAAATCCTCCTGCTCCTGAGCTTGCTGCATCTTGTGCAAAAGAGTTTTGAAAGGAGACAACTTGAGTTCCCACCCAACCTCCCAGATCCCATTCTGCTCCATAGCTGTCTTTCTGCTGGTTCTGGATTCCGTTTTTCATGCAGGAAGTGTTTGTCATTGTGTTATGATTCATGGGTTTTAAGAAGATCATCTAAGTTTGACCTGCTACACAATGGAGACCATACATTTCACCCAGTCGTTCTTGTATCTAAGCTCAACAAATCAGGGCTATGAATCTGCAGTATATTTATTGCATGGGAAAGGTGTCAGGGTGATAGCGTTGGCTATAGAAAATCTCTACTCAGCCACTCAGCAGGTGCACTACTGTGAAGAAAGCTCTCTCCCAGCACGACCCACTGTCCTAGTTATCTTGGATAATAAGATTTGGTTGCTGTCAATTTGATATGTCTTTAAAAAGAAAGAAGGTTTTGTCACCCCTCATTAATCATCTGAGCCATAAATTTCTCATCTAGTCTTTATTTTATTTTTCCATTTTTTGTGCCCTCTGTGTCATGCTGGAAGCTATTGCATGTGCAGAGTCAGGCTCTAAAATAGTGTCAGTATATTTTCTTTCATGCCAACTTGAGTCTGCTTAAAATTTCATATATTGAAATTTTGGAAATATTTGGGTACCTTAAAATATGATCCACCTTTTGAGACAGTTAAATCTCCAAGGTGCTCTCGGTCACGTGCTTTCCTCTTTCTAGAGTGTAAATACCCCAGTTCCCTCTTAAAATATTGAAATTTTGTCCTTAAAGAATCCTAGTTCTCACTGGTCGGTAGAGGGACTTGACTTTGGGCAAGAGTAGTGCTCTGAACCTGTCAGTTCAGACTCAGTGATGTGTTATTTTGGCAATGCCTAAAGCTGGTATTTGGGCCCCAGGGAGTTTATGTCTGCTTCACATCACTGTAACATCTCAGAAGATGCAGCCCTGACCGATGCAGGTAGCTCTTTGCATGAGTGCACTGCAAATGAGCTGTAATTGCAGCTCATGTAAATGTACCCTCAGATTCATTTGAGTAGTGGGAGCAGAGCAGGCAGCAAAATGCTGGGTGAACCCCTAGGCAGCTGATTCACAAGGAGTCAACCAAAGTGTGGTGGTAACAACATTTTCAATATCAAGCAAATCCCACTATTCCCACCCAAGGTACCACCCCACTTTTTCCCACAGTGCAAATTTATCTTCTGAATCTGTGAGGGACCGTGTTTATATTTTACAATATCTGTATGGTTCAGTACCTGTATGTATTGGATTTGAGGAAAGAGCCGGTTTGTTACCATCACGTAGAGAAAACCTTTGCTGATCCTTCAGAAAGGTCTCTTACCTGTAGTTGATGTTTTCCTAGTCTATGCAAGTCATTTGTGACTTAGAAAACATGACCAAAATTCACAAATGGAAACCCACAGGTCTCAAAAGTACCACCTTTATTAGACTTTAAGCCTACCCAGATTCCTGAGAGCAGAATCAGAAAGCACAATTAAACATTTCTGTATCTTTCATACCAGACAGCAGGCACCACAGTCTCATCCTTGAGCTTTCTGCAAGAAAATAACTTTGTCTCCCCCGAATGCCCTGTGCTGTTCCAAAAATCCTGTGCCATGGGAAGTGTCGGCACTATGTAGCCTAAAAATACCCTGGCAACTTCCACACATCTACTGGGAACAGTGGCCAGTGGTCTGAGGAGGAGACAATTTGTTGAAGTTTAGATGCTTGAGAAGTACTGCAAGGAAAACATCAAAGTCAACTGCTTCTTCCCTCCACCCTCCTCCCCAGCCCAGCCAAGTTTTGCAGGCAGCTGGGGGTCCATGAGCCAGTTTTCACTTGGAAAATGCTTCAATTCAGGAACAATCAATGGAAGTGGACTGCAAAAGGAAAACATAAACTACAGTCTCACCCCAAGCTGGATACTCTCCATGAGCTGGCTCCATGCAGCCTGGGGCAATGATTCTGGCACTGCACTCTCACACAACCCAATAAATAAAAAGAAGCCCAGATCCCAAGCTCAGCCCTTGCATGACGCACATCTGAAACATGTTTTTTCCTGCCTTTCTCTGCTGCTAAAGGTAGCAAGAGAAACACTGTCTTTTGGGGCTCAGCTCACCACCCTCCCCACCCCTTTTCTCAGCTTCCCTGACACTTTTATTTCGCACCCTAGTCAAAAACCGCTCCATGGACTTCTGCACTCCCCCTCCAGGCATGGTTCACACCTAATTGTTCCCATGACACCCTAATGCTAAGGAAGCAAGCCTTGGGCTGGCCACATGTACCTGTCCATGGGACCACTCATGGGCTTTCTGAGGAGCTTTGCCCACAAGGCAAACATGGTACATCCATGTTACAAGCCCACCAGCAGTGAGCATCCTCCAGCAAGGAGAAGCAGGAGCCTGTAGGTGGGAAGTGTTTTTTACAGTAAGTTCACAGCTCCCCTGGCAGCTGGACATTTGTCAGTAAGTCCACCCCAAGACCCATTGCTCCTCGTCTAGTCCTTTACGCTACTTTCCAGGGAGCATCCTACGCATCAGTGGTGGTGATAGGCCTGGTGATGCTCACAGGGTAGTGAGCAGAAAGAGGGAGGGAGAGGAGGAAAGGGCAGAAAAAGCAGCAGGAGAGGAGAGAAGGGAAAAAAAGGTCAAGAGAAAGCAGAACTGCTCTGTACGCATAAATGAAACAGAAGGATACATGCACTGGAAAAAAAAGAAGAGGTGGCAAATACTTTGAGGACAAAACTTCAGGAAAGGAAACATTAAAAAAATAGAAAGGCAAACACAGCTGGGTGGGGTTTTTTATAGTTTAATACCAAAAAATGTGCAAACAAAGCAGTGTAAAGGCTGCCGTGTTATTTGAGTACATAATGGCAACAGCTGCTGGAAAGAGTCAAGTCCTCACCTGCAGCACAGCCCCACCGGAGCAATAGAGCCCACGCCACCCCCAAGGAACCAATCCAGTTACAAAACTGGTACGTGACATACAAAGGATTATAAACTCTGAGCAAGTGAGGTATTTTCCAAATCCAAGCTGACATTTCCGCCTAGTTGAGCACCAGTCAAAACACCTCAAGAAAAAAACCCTGAAACCCTGACCTAAGGAAACATTCTGGTAGAGGAAAGAGTTTGGTTGCACAGCTTGGGTGGATGGACCCTGAGTGTAACAAGTAGCTCCCTGCCTCTCTGATTGGCACAGCAACTAGGTGGTTTTGATTTTGGTGAAATAAAAGTGTTGGGGGCGTGACCTCCAGATTTGTAAATTTCCAAGAAAAAATTGTTATTTATCATTTTCAGAGTGGGAAAAATATGGTCTGGGTTGGATACTTAAGGATCTGCTTGAACATTTTCATTTTTTTGTAAATGAATTTAGATTCTTGGGGGTAAAAGGTTTTCTTCAGCACTAATAACATACACACACATGTGCATTAGTTGATTTCACTTATTTTTTTAAACAACCTCCTCTTTCCTTACACCATCTGTCTCTTCTTGTATCCTTCCGAAATAGCTTAGCTGGGAAAACAAATGCAGCTTTTCATGGGAAATCAGAATTCTTTACATGAAATTTCCTAGACTTTTATAGCCAAATTTTATCATTTGGACTCTGAAACTGCCATCTCCTGACACGCCATTGAAAACAAGCAAACTCTGCATAGTTTTTAGATATTTTTGTGCAACGTATCTGTCCTCTCTTCATGAACTTTTGACTTTTCAATGTAAATCTGGTGGCATATATTGAAACAAACGTCCAAGAGTGCAGCACGGAGCTACCATTTCAGAATCTCAGAAAACTCAGGCAGACTCAGTTGATCTGATGACATCTCTTTCATGTTTTGAAATGACATTTTCTTGACCAGCACAGCTACAAGGCTGAGACACTGCCAACTTAATAAGTATTTGGGAAGTCATGTGAGGCTTTTTTTGTCACATAATAAGGACAACATGAGCTGCGTCAGGCAGTGTTAAATGAGTGAAAGACAGGCTGTCCTAGACTCCCTTTCCCACAACAAACATTCTGAACTGTGTAACAGAAAACTGCACTTATTTCTTACTTCAACCTAACTTTGAACTTTGCAAAAACACGCAGAATATAGCAATTTGTGCAAGAAGCACAATTTTAAATTTAAATTTGCACCCATTGCAGGCATATTTTAGGACTGTGCTATCTGTTGGTGACTAACACTACCCTGTCTCTCAGGCCTAATTTAATGGATATTGAGCAGAGCTCTTGCAAAATATATGATAGTTTGCCATGCTAAGCCATTACAGCTTTGTTGTAGGCAATGTCTCTCCAGTTTCTGTGGGCTTTTCTTGGCACAAGGAAGCATACAAGCACTGCCAAAATATAGAACACCTCTGCCCTTTCTTAAAGTAAAAGCCCACATATTTGGAGGGCTGCCACTCATTTAACTAGACTCCCCAATTGCATCATTAATTGCAATTTATGGAATTCATTTATTGCTGGGAGATAGGGACAATAAGTTTTCACAGTTGGTTTGTAGTACAGTATCTCTCTACAATCTGTAACTCTAAATAAAAGCATCTCCAGATAAGAATATAATAGTCCATCCTGTGTTTGACAAACAAAGGAAAGCTTAAATGGTTTAATTCTCAACAATGTATGAGAACTGAAAAGGAAACTACTGCTTCTGGAGCATTATTCCAGTGTTCTAGTCTTGGAAGTTATTTTCCAGGGGGCGAGGAGATGAGTTCTTAGGCGCACTCTGACAGCTTTGCCGTGCTGGGGGAGGCATCAGGCAGACCTCCCTGGCTAAGCCTGGATAAATTTTATGAGTAGGTAGATGGCAGATGCTGGTTCTGGTAATTCAGTTGCTGAATCTCTTCCATCCAACTCAGTGTTGACCCAGCGCCCACCTGTATGTCACTGGAGAAGCCACCTCTCAGAAGAGAAGAAAGCCCAGATTACTGAATTGTCAGTCATTAGAGGTTTCTTGGGTATCTTTGCATTGTCGGATGAGTTTATAGGTGTCTGTGCAAAATAAAAGCTGGGTCAGTACGTGTTTTATTTGAACTGCGTCAAGAGTTAACAGAATTATGATGATTGCCAGTAAGAGGCAGAGAGTTGAAGAAGCCAGGACAAGAAACTTGGTTCTGATGTACACAAAGCACGAATAACGTAGAGGAGGAAAATTATTTTTGGTGTTTTTTCCAAGCTTTGTTACGCTCATCAGGAGTGACTCCTGGCTCCATGATACACACTGTCCATAGGACTGTAAAATGAAGCTCATAGCACACACCAGTCTCTGCTCAACACACGCGTTTGTTCTTGGTTTGCTTCACACCAGTCTCATAGGAGCAGAGTGACTTATTTTCACTGCAGGCAGTCAAGGCTCCTGGGGTAAAGAAAAGAAAGAGAAAAAAAACGAAAAATAAAAAGCAGAATCAAAACAACCTAAACCTTTAGGAAATAGCATTCAGACTGGTTTTCCAGCCCCTCCATGGGTTTTAAGCCTTGCCACAATTCACATTCTGAGTCAGAAGATTTTAAATCTGCTGAATAGCAGATGACAACTTGTTTGAGGTGGACTCATTAGCAAAATGGTGGTAAAAACCCATGCTACTGTCTCAACTCCCCCATTTCAAGGCTATTTCCTTTTTAGCTGCTCTCAGCAGTTAGCAGTGGTTTTTTTGCAGAGGTCATGTAGTAAGTACAGAGGCATTGAATGATTGCCATGCTACATGGCAGCTTGGCCATGCATTAAAGTTGGTTGTTAATCAAGCTCCTAATAAGACCAGTACCTCTGTTGTCTCGAATAGACCAAACACCATTTGAACAAAGGCAGTGTCAAATGAAGATAGTGTCTCAAGTGACAAGTCTCCGACTTCGACTGTCATGTTTATGAGTTGCTCTCAAAAGAGACAGCACTCAAGAGTGCAGCTTGTTTAAAATTTACCTGGGATGTGTTTTCTGTGAAGCTGATGCTCAAGATGCAGGAAAAGAGTAAGATTTAAATGGCTACTCCTCACTGAAATAACATTTTATTTTTCCACAAAATCTATCTCCCCAGATTGTAGATAAAACCTCAACTGATAGAAATGTCTTTGACTTGACTACAATTTGAAATGAATGGTCCCCTTGTACAGCCAGAACACAAAGAAAGACCCAAAGGGATATTTTGCCCTTGAGCACACATAGAAAAGGGGCGCTATGACCACATAATCCAGGAGAGTCAAGACTCTAAATAAGACCCTAATGCCATCTTCCTATTTATCTGGAATTTCAGATGTATTTATGTCCCGGTCTGAAGGCTTGATGGCTTAATGTGGCCTAATGTGACTGAATGTGCCCCAGAACTCAGTAAGCAGGTCTCTGAACCAAATCACCTTTCAGCTCTGGGGCTGGTCATGAAAGGGAACTTCAGGATGTCTGTATGCATCAGTAAAAACATGTCATGAGACTCTCCATGGAAATTTCTCCCCTAGGAGTATAAGTATTTATCTCTCTTTTCATTTCTCCTTCATTTCATTATTCTCCTTTTCATTCACTTTCTTTTCCTCCATTCTGTGGATATCACTTGGGCTGGACAAAGAAAATCCTTCCGTTTGGCTGGAAAAGCAGAAAAACACAAAATAAAAGTAGCAGAGCTATAAACAAAATAAAGCTGCTCACTTTTTCTCAATAAAACAGAGAAATCCCCCAAAGATGCAGTTTCAGCCAGACTTTGTTTTCAGATGGGTCTACCAGAAGCCCAGAAAACAAAGAGCCAGACTCACAAAACAGCATCAACATCTGCTCCTGGTCCTCTTTCTCCCAGCAGCCTGCTCAGGAGTGGTCTGAGTGTGGTGATTTCCTATCCCCCAGGGATCTGCAGACATTTACCTGGAGACAACTTATTTCAGATCCATTCTGTCTAAGTGACAGGAGATGGAGAAGTGAAAAGCTTTCACCCTTTCAGGACAGGCTCCTCACCACCAACTAGGCAGCATGAGCGTTGAAGTAAGGCAAGAGTGAGGTTAAATGAACTTCAGAAGGAGATGTTCTGGGGTAAGTAGAGCATGCACTTCCTCAGTCCTCGGGTGAAACCAGATTAAATTATTACACTGGTAATTGTGTAACTGGTAACTTAGTGATTTCAGCAACCGAGAAACATTGGATTACTCAGTGATGTTGTACACCCCTTTTCGGTTCAAGACTCTACAATCATATCACTAACTTCTTTATATCTTTTTAAAAATCTCTTCACTTTCTCCTTCTATCACTCTCTTCTATTATGAACAAAAAAAATTTTCTTCAGAGATACATTTGGAGGGGGTGACATCTGATTGCAATAGAAAATAACAATTCATACCTGAAAAGACAAGAAGACATTTGTAGGGTAATGAAGATAAAGATGAATATATGTCACACGCCAGCTCCAGCAAAATAAAGGGAAAAAACCAAACTTATAACAGACCTAGAGCTCTTCTTCAGCTGTGGTTCTTCTTCCTTGGGAATACCTTCATGACAACTGGATACTTTTTCTGTCTTTATTTATCTTTCTTACCAGATTTACATAAGCAACAGCATCCCCAATATGCGAATCGTCACTATTCGTGTAGGTATTAACGTGTCTTGCTCAATAAACAATATGCTGCTTCTCTCTGAGTTAATCCAAAGTGAATATCATTGATGTTTTGGAAAAAGAAAACCCACATTTCTTACAAAAATAGGGGGATGGCTTTTCACAGTCTTCTTAAGATAGTACTTAAGCCAGGGATATTGCAGAAACTGTAGGCCAAATTTCAAATTTGACTAAAACATGTTTATCCATCTCTAATTGTTATTGTTAAGCTGATAATAATCATTGACAAGTTAATAAAACATACTAATAGTATGTCAAGCCAGTTATTCACCAGATTTTGTGGATTAGCAGTCTGGTGGCCAACAAATACAGTCCTTCTCAGGAGCATCTTGAGATGTCAAAGCTTTTGCTAATTTGATAATGAAGCCTTCAGGGTTCCTGGCTGTATTTTGAGCTGCCTGGAAACAGTCATCTTGTCCCACAGGTTGTATAACTTTGTTAATAGCTGAGCTGAGACAGAGACTGTTTGTCTGCATTGCCACTTGTATATTGTTATTTGTATCTAACAATCATGTGGCCAGGGGCAGTGTGGGCTCACAGTCGCACAGTACCATATCCCCAATTCTTTTAGGATGGACTAATTCTGCCTAACTTTAGACATCAACCATATAAATGCCTATATCTGAGCTAGTTCTCTAGACTCCCAAAAAAGGTGTTAGAAAGAAATAGCACTTCTGGGACATGATTCATCTTATCTGCAGTAAGCACCTAAAGCAGGTCAGTTGAATTCTGCCTTACAAGTGTTACATGTACTATCTATAAAAGGAGCTGGGAGCTACAGAGCCAGCTACGCCTTCAGTACAGGGTTATATTGTAAATGACTGCAGTAGATGATCACCTTGGCCTCACCTGAGATAAGGTAACCCACCCAGATGTACACATTGAGCCGGGGCTGGAAGCGAAGGGACATTTTAACTCTCAGCAAAAGGGCACTCCCACAGACATTTATGGCAGCACAGTTCACTTGCAGTCTGCTCTCAGGCCATTACGACTTGAAGGTGACTTAGGTTCCTCTGGCCATCACAGGGTGAAGACTGAAACACGTATCACTTTCTACTCCAAAGAGCCATCAGCAGTTGTCTTTCAAGACCAGTGTAGACTAGACCAGCAAAATGAGCATTCACTAGAGATGAAGGTGTGAAACTGTGGCTAAACAACACCCTCCTGTTCCTCTTGATTCATCTGAAAATCATACACACATTTAACACTTCTAAAAATCACAGCTCAGGCTGCTACATTTCATTTTGAGTGTTCTAAATCAGAATGTCATTTCCTTGTAGATTAATTCTTTCTGATTTTTTTAAAGTTTAAATAAATTTGGAGATTTTATTGCCGCTTATTTGAGTGACCTTAGAAAAACAGGTTTAGGTGACTACACCTAATAATAGATAATTCACACCTACAAGGGATATACACTGATTCTTAAGTATTGTCTTGCCGTATCTTTTTGCAGTGGAACACTTCTAGGACATAGGTGAAAAATAACCATCATGATTTCATAGTTGGAGATGCTCAAATGACTTTTACAATGAGAGGCCTTTGATTGCCAAAGTATGCACTCAGCAGGAAGGATTTCACCTCTGTGAGGTATAAGAGCATGCCAGCTCATGCCAGCTCTTCCTTGCATCTTCAGGACGTGGAGCCAAGGTACCACACCAATGCTGCTTCTTGAGAAAACAGTGAGAAGTCTACTCCCAAAAAAACCCATATGACATTTATCAAAACCATGTAGTTTGAGTAGCCCTGCCTTATATTGTTTGTAATTGAGTTTAAAATGAAGCTTCTTTAGGGTTTTTAGGTACTCATTATAAATTTTACATAACTGAATCTGTACTGCGCTACCTCAGTATGTTTTTCCCTCTTTTCCAGTCCTCCCTGATACACCACATTGTGTTATTACCAGCTGACATTTCATAAAAGCCATTCTTCACACTTTGGAGTCAGCACTCCTTCTGCTATAACCTAGTGTTCAGAGATGTTAATCTGTGGTTCTGCAATATTGTAGAGTATTCAAAATATTCCCTGAACTTTTGTCACAACTTATACTGATTTATCTTTCTCTTAGGAAGGCTAAGGAGGAGATTATTCTTACGCAATTGCAGAGTCACAGACTGGCAGAGGTTGGAGAGGACCTCTAGAGATCTTCTAGTCCAACCCCTGTCAAAGCAAGGTCACCCAGAGAAGGTTGCATGGGAACATGTCCAGGCGGGGTTTGGATGTCTCCAGAGGAGACTCCACTACCTCTCTGGGCAGCTTCTTCCAGGGCTCTGGCACCCTCAAAGGAAAGAAGGTTTTCCCCATGTTGAGATGGAATTTCCTGTGTTCCAGTTTGTCCCTAGTTTGTCCCCATTTCCTCTTGTCTTGTCACTGGGCAGCACTGAAAAGCTCCATTATCTGACTCCATCCTCTGGATCCATCCTCTTGTCTCCACCCTTTAGATATTGCTCAGCATTGATGAAGTCCCCTCTGTCTTCTCTTCTGCAGGCTGAACAGGCCCAGGTGCCTTAGGCTTTGCTCATCAGAGAAGTGCTCAAGTCCCCTGATCATATTCTTAACCTGCACTGGACTCTCTCTAGTAGTTTGTTTTCCTTCTTGAACTAGGAAGCCCAGAACTAGAGACAATACTCCTGATGTGGTGTCACCAGGGTAGAATAGAAGGAGGGTTGTTTTTTTATTTTCTTAATAGGATTCTAGTTAAATTACATTCCCATACAAAGAGGAACATGCATTTTCTTGACTGAAGGGTAAAATCTTCAGCAAAGTTTTAAAATTTCAAGTTAGGGGGGGACACATTTTCCTTTTTGAGGAGAGACTGTACCAGCAGAAACCTAAACAATATCTGCGAGACCACCATAGTTACTCCTACCATTTGTGATCAAAAGACAATTGCTTCTGAGAGGTGCATGAAAAGGGCAACAGGACTCTGAGCCCCTGATGAGGAAATGTCCAAGGGTTTCTCATAACCAGCTTAAGGATTTGATCTGTGTGCTCACACACAGGCTTGATACTGGAGGACCTATTGTCAACCAGTCAAGCATTTTCCTGAAATATTGCTAAATACAGTTATCTACTGAATGGACCTGCAGAGGTATCTACTGAGTAGAGTGGCAGATTGTAAAGCATTTTGTGCACAGTGGCCCCATTTGAAACTTCGAGGAAAGGCTGCCAGTTATCTGTGAGCAGACTTCAATATAGATTATCAGATTTCCTTCTTTTACTTAATTCTACTTTGGTTTAAGCATGCAAGCTTCACTGCTACAAAGTGAGTTGTTAGAAACTCCACTGACATACCATGTCACGTTGCATCAACATCACCTTGTAATCATGGGATTACACAGTCTGAGAGAAAAACCTGGTGAGACCAGCGAGGAAATTTGGAAGTGCTTTTCCATGAAGAACTCGGCCATATTAATTGCAGAGGGAAAGACATCATGCCTGTTTAAGCAAGCAGATTTCAGCTGCTTTCAAGCCATGGCTTTGCAGTCAGGGCCTCCAAAAAGGTTAGGCAAAGTTTACTTAGTGAATTCTTACCATAAGAGGAACTTTTGGAACAAAATGTTTTGTCATCAACAAATGTTAGTTTGATAGAAACAAAATTGTGCAGAGAAGCACATATGGTTTAAATTTTTTTTTTCGAAAGGGATTTCCAATCAATGTGACAGCTACAGGAAAGGAGGCTCCTCCCAAGCACCTCAGAACATGGGCTTTGAAATGTTTTGAGGTCCCATATTTTAACCTAAGAGTGAGGTAACCGGCTGGTTTGAGAACAGGTTTCTCCTATTTCCCATGAACGTTTCCAAAGATCTTAACTTGGAATGTAATGAGTGTGGGTTTTTTTAATATCAGTTTCTTAGTCTAGAAAAAAAATGCTTCCCACACAACTCTAGTTATATCATCCCATTAGAAGTGATTCCCCTGTGCCAAAGAAAGATGTTTTAGTCATGGAAGGTTCACACAGTTCAGAGGAAGTGACAAAAATAGAAGCCACAACTCAAATGCCCTCTGTGCTCGCTCTGTCTGTCTGTCTGTCTGTCTGTCTATCTGTCTGCTGTGTAATCTGAAAAGCCAAAGTGGATGAGAGATCCCATTTCAGTAGCAGGTTCCAGTCCAGAACATCTGGAAAAATCTGGGGCAAAACAATTAATTTCTCCTTTTTCAGTAAAATGTTTAAAACAGAATCTGATCTTCAGCTGGCACAAATCAGTTCAGCCATATTAACCTCGCCAGACCTACACTAATCTATACTCATTGAGGACCATAAGAATATCCCCTAAATCTCATGATGAATTATAATCCTCAGGCTTTAGGACAAGAGTGTTGGTTAACCCCATATTACGCATGCATTCTCCATTTAGCAAACATTCAACAAAGTTTGGAAAAAAAACAAAGGTAGAGCAAACCTCATGTTTGAGCTACAGCCTCCTGGTTTGCTGGGAAATTCAGCGTGGCTCTTCCAAGCTGTCATTCAAGCAAGGTTGTGTGTGTGTTTTGTTTGGTCCAATTCCCAACTGGGAATTTTGAAAATTGTCCATCAACTCAGCCTCTCTGAGAGTGCCTGTTCATCACTGGCAAATTATTCTTCTTACATTTGAATTTCACATGGCTCCCATGAGTAGTTTCTAGGCCACAAGGTAGGTTCCTTCCAGCGAGGCTGGCTTTATGCTGAGCTGTGAAGACGAGCAGAAGTTCCCTCTCACAGACATTTCCATGATAACACACAAATGAAAATCATGTGATTGACTCTTTTCCCAATCTGTATAGTTTTTTCCCTGCCATACAGGATCACCGTGAAGCTTATTATAGAGAGATGATCTCTGTGAGAAACAACATTTTCCAACCGTATTATCTTTGAAACAGGCTGTTTTCGCTGGGTTTGGCCCATTCTCTTCTAGACTTTAAGTAAACAGAAAAAGTATATTACACCCTGTCAATCCCCCACAGTTTATGCAGAACTGTCCAATTCAGCACAATCTCACACATCATATTTTTGGGAAGAGCCATCTGTCATAAACAAAACGTGGCCATGTGTGGCTCACTACCATGCACTACAATGTGGAATCCCGGAGCAGGATTTCTAATGACTCTTGTGTTTCAACCTCTGGGTTTTGGGGTAAGCAAGCAGTTCAAGATAAGGAGCAGCTGGTCTCCAAGCCAGGAGCTCCAGGTAGTTGGATTGTCCTCTGCCTGCAGCTTACCATGACTATTCATGTTTAAGTGTAAAATATAATTTTGTTGACTTAGCATATTTTTTCTAAAATTCTTCTAGTTTTCATAGAAGTTTAACTCATGACTGAAATTGCAGATTCAGAGTTAGTTGTGAAGATATGCATGGCAAAGGAAGGTCAAATTGTAACTGTACATAGCTTAGAATGTGGACCTAATGTACACAAATTTCACTGTAATTGGCTTTATCTGTGGCTGTTTGGACAACCAAATACTTATAATTGACTTGTTACTACAAGTGACCAGAAAATTGAACTTTTGCCCATGCTGTGAACATGTTGAAATCATGTTTCCAGAGAGCTGAGGGGAAAAATTTGAAACTTTTAAAGAGAAACTTTCAGAGAACAGAAAAGATAAAAATCCTCATGGAGAAATATTGATGTACTATTTTGGAAAAGTAGAAATGCCTCATTGTTATAATGTTGAAAAGCACTCTAAATAAATATTGAATATAATACACTATATTAAACTACACGATTAAATCAGTAGTTGTTATAAGTTAAAACACAACAATATGGTAAACTCAAAAATGTATTTTTTTGTTTTGTCAAAACAAATCATTTCTACATTAGTGGCACAAATAAGAAAATCAAAGCAATTTACTGACACATTTTTCCCATAGAAAATTTCATTGAAATGGTCATGTTCCTACAAAATATTCCAGTGTCAATGACTCTTCATTTTAAACATGAAATTGTTCTACCAAAAATGTTTTCACTGGATATACTCCACACATATCTTAGGTTATAAAGTTTATATTTCTATTTGATTTTGCTTTTGTGTGATGTTCTGAGACAGGTTCGTGAAAGAAACACATATTAGCAAGCTGTTACAAAGTGAAGGGACAGATTTTTGAGCAGTGTAAATACACAAGATCATACCAGCAGAGTAATGTGTTTGTGTTTTGAATTATTGTCATGTAAAATTTAGCTTCAACACATCTGTTATAGGTAACATCCACAGTATTAAAAATATGATGTTTGGCATTCCACAGGGCCCACTCTGTATTAAATATGAAGAATTAGCAGGGTGGTTAAACATATTTTTATTTAGTGTACAAAAAATGTCACTGAAGGCCCTGAGATAACTCCAATACTGAAGGCAGTTGTGTGCTTAAGTATCTCGCTGAATCACGGCTGCACACTTTGGGAAGGCACAATTGCTGCCCTTCTGGGGCTGACCCACAGCTTAGTGAAGCCGGTGAAAATTTTCCATTTAGTTCAGAGGTCTTTGGATGAGACCCAAAGAAGACAAGTGATGTATGAAAAAAGGCAGAGGGGAAAGTTGATATGTATTGCACTTGTTTATTTTATCCTCAGGAACATCTACAACTGGGGTCTACAGACACAATCTCCCCATATTTCTTCATCTTTAACAATATTTGCTGCTGATTTCTTATAAGCTTTACTGTAGAACAGTGTTGACTATTGGGAATTTAACCATTCCATTGAACATACCCATCAAGCACCAGTAGGTTAAATAAAGTTGATAGTAACTTAAATCAGCCTTGAGGATGAATGTGTGGATTCAAGTAGCAAAGTCAGTAAACCGGGAGCCGAACACTTGGTTCAAAGGTGTATGAACAGAGGGCGGATTTATCACAAGATAAAGGGCAAGAGGTTTAAGGCAGTCATTCCTGAGACAGAGTAACTCTCTAGCAACATGAAAAGTAAAATTTAGTTTGGAACTCAGTCCCTCACACTGAGATCTATTAGGTAATAAAATTGTCTCTCAAGGGAAGTGACTGGAGCCTCGCTGTTTTGAGACATTTAATGCTTGACCGGACACAGCTTCAGAAAGTATGTTGGAGGGAGCATTTCTACACTTGTAAAAGAGAAGCCAGGATTTCCTAATAGATCTCTTCTACCTCTCATATCCATGATTTAGTGATAAATCTATGCCTAACATTACCAAGAGTATAGGGGGAAGGCAGTAGTTTTGCTGTTGTCTATCAGGAGTAATCAGATTCCTAATATTTTCTTTTCTTTTTCTTTTATTTTTTTTCTTTAACTGCACAACATTGTGAGGAAAATGAAATTACAATTAAAAAATCTTTTGGATAACTCTAGTTAACCATTTCCTTGGCATAAGTCTTTATATCCTATAAGAGGATGCCTTGATCATTTCTATCTGATTGGAAGCTTTGACCATGTAGTGTTTTAATGAGCAGATTTTTAGCATGTGAATATGCATGTTTAATGTTGTGGGGGAGGTTTATGGGAAATTAGTAAGAGAGAAGCACATGTTCCATTTTGAAACTTAATAATTGATTAGAGAGATAAGTTTTCTTAAGTGCAGTAACTCTCGGAGCTCTGAGTGGTAACATAAAATTTACATGTATCTGTCTCACTTTCCAGCCAAAACTGGTCCTGTATTTAACTTACCAAGTTTTCCTTAGAGAATAAAGATGATCCCACATAATTTCTTTTCCCTAACCAGTTTTTTTTTAAGAGTTACATCATGTGTTCCTTCTGGGCATTAGAGGACAACATGTAGAGGAGAAATTCAGAGTCCTGCAATTATGATTGATTGTATGGTGAGTCATTTATGGTTTTGAAAGCAGCCCATTTGAATATAGTTACTGAAAGCAAATGACATTGTGAATTTTAATGCAATGTAGAGGAGCCCAGAGCTTTGGATGAACGCCTGTTATTGTTAAAAATTCAATGAGAGAAAGGAAATAAATGAGTAGCCAAGACCAATGTGACCTTTACCAGTATTCAAAAGGAAAACACTGCAAAAAGTCTGACTGCAAAAATGCTCCTCAAACTGGTGTGGAGAAAATGCTTATGTTTGCCAACTAAGAAACTAAACAGAGCTCAACATCACTGGTGTTTTTGCATCAGGTTACTTTTTGGTTTCAGATGTGGACACTAGAATCAATCCAGGGGGATTTCTTAAGGTTCCCCTGAAGATTAGCTGCCAGCCTCTGCATATAGTTATGCATCATTCTACCGGCATGGTGTGACAGGAGCTGGCTTTATAGCAGGGGCTATTTTGGTGTGTTGGACCTGGTTCATGGCAGTCAGGAGCAGGGACAGAGTAGCAGGATGACCACCTGAATCTAACTGTAAGGATATGGCCAGAAAACCCCACAGTCACTGCAAAATACTAGACTTGTCCATCTGTAGGAGTACAGTGGTGAACTCAAATCACCTGAGCACATGAGTACCCTCACTGCGAATATAGCCCCAGGGAGGGTTTTGTAGTTGTGTCTTGGTTTTTGATTGACTTTATAGAATCAGAGAATCATAAGAATTGGTTTGGTTGGAAAAGACCTTTAAGATCGTAAAGACCAATGGTTAACCTTTCAATACCTGTCAGCCACTAAATAAGGAGGAGTTCTAGGGAAAAAGACAACTCCAATTAGGTTCAACTCCCCATGTAATATAATTAGTGTCACTAACAAACATTAACAGGGATTAGGAAGCGCTCTGTCATGTTGGGGGGAGTGAAACTCCTAGCTGCAACTTTCAAGAATAATTTCTTCTGACTTTCTTCTGGAGGCAGGATTGGAAAGTAAATGCATGGTTGGGCTTTTCTGATGCAGTGATCCTTATGGTGCTGTCTCATCTGTACAGAAAGTATCGTTCAGAAGGGCACTAGCTCCTCTCCAGATGATCATGTCAGAAAACCTGGGCACGCTGAGTAACACCAGAATGCTTAACACTTCCGTATTGCATGTTGTGGCTGACGAATGACCAGGACTGGAGTAAGATAAATTACTTCCTTTGTCAACTTCTTGTAGGAGCCTGGTTTTTTTTTTAGTGTTTATGTGTCTCCAATTCTAAAATATTGCTATGCTAGGACAGGTGGTGACAAGATGGTGGCTTCAACTTTGGCAGGTAATACCGAGGTATCTTAAAGATATTCTTTGACTTTGTATTAAGGCTCAATAATCTTCGGATGTTGTGCTGTACTTTGGTATGAAGGCCTACCAGCTTTTAAGGCATTCTAGGGGTTCTCAGGTGCTTAAGGGATGATATTATACTCCACAGACTGAAATCATGCTTGTTAAACCAGGAAGAGTTCCACAGAAACACATAGTTTATCTTCAGAAAGCTGCTATATGTGCTTTTCATACCCACTTCCAGTTGTTTAGCCACACAATTCTGCAATCGCCATCAAAACATTCTCCTTGCTGAGTCCAGCCTTGACTGCAAGATATAACACAAGGCCACACAGAGGTCCCAACCAAGATAGTACCGCAGCCAAAATCAGTTGTGCTGTATCAGCTCAGTGATAATTAATCCCGCTGAAAAGCCAGGCTAATTGGCAGGCTGATCAGCCCAGGCGACTGCACGAGTCTGCTTCCAGGACCTCAGCTGCTGCCTTTTCCTGATGGCAGGAGCTGTGCAGATGAGATGTATCCCGTGGTGGGAGCAAGCTCAGGTCTCTTCAGTGCAGGTGAACTCCAAACTTTTAAGAATCGGGTGGTTTGCTCTGCTTCGCACTACTCTTCCCACTGGCTAAATAGTAGTGTGGATGAGTCTTTCTAGCAAGATGAACTTTGTTTTTGAATCTGTAAGCAGTAAGCGTAATTTTATTTTACCAAATCGCCATCAGAAGTCGAATCCCTGAGGAGTAACACTGACCAGGATGGGAGGCAACAACATGAAGCAGAAGCAGGGCTGAAGCACCCATTGACAACCCAATGGCTAATGAGGATCCAGCCCAGGGAAGGACATGCCACCTCTCCAGCTTCTGCTTCCTTTTCTTTGAAGGCATTTTACTGGGGGCTTGATCCAACTACATGATTGTATTTGAGTTATCCTCTTGGGGCTCGCAGACGTAAAACCAACCTTATAGCAGACTTGACTCACTTTAGTATTTGGAGACCAGACATGAAACCCCTCAGTGTCTAAAACAACACTGAGGTACCTGTGACTGAGCAAATGAATCCCATCACAGATGTCCATATAGCTACCAGCACTGTGGACCAGTTCAATGTTTTCTTCGGATCTGTGTTAAAAATGGCCCTAATTAGTTACCTGTAGAAAAACCTAAACAGAAAGAGTTTTGCTGTCAGCACAGAAATGCTGACAGCATTTAAAAGTTAAGATTCAATGAATCAGCAGTCATTGATTCTCGTTGCAGAGTGGGATTCATCTCCCCCATTTTAGCTATCTACAATTTATAGTCTTGCTTAAGCTTTTTTCTAGGTTTTCTAAGCAGAGACAGAGACACAGTGAGAGAAAGAAGCACCTCCAGGAAATGATTCATCTTTTCCTAAGATAGATGTCTGTAATATGTAGGATGAATCACAGTTGAAAGGAGATTATCTTTCTTCTTTGGCATAAAGGGGAACTAGATGACCTGCTCAAACCTGCTGAAGTACACAGTCCCACCATCAGGGACGTCAGCTCTGTTTTCTAGCTAAAGCCTGAAAAAATGTAGGACTGCAAAAAAATGCCTAAAGGACCAATTGTGAATTAATTCTCATTTCTGAGATAACTCTCAAGCAGGCATTGGTTTTGGTTGCAGCAGATATAGGTCAACAAGGGCTGCTTTTGAAAAATATCCTTCATAATGGTCTGACTTTAGGAAAGAAAACCCTCCCTGAAGCCTGTGAAGGCTGCTGAGAGTTTGGTGGGTTGTGGTGGGGTTTTTTTTAAAAAAAAAAGCAATCATTTATGTAGATGCCTAAATATACATTTAGAAGTATACATTTGGCCACCTTTATTCAGGTGCTTTATTCAGGTGCTAGTCAGCCAGCCTGCTATGAGGTCTGCAGAGAAAATTGACATGAGCATCTCTGTTCACTCCAGGGGTAATGGGAGGGAGAGATAGATGCCCACCCCCAGAGCAGAAATAGATGCCAAACTGGAAGGCATCCAGCTCAGTGGCATGCAAGAAATATAATACATTATTTCAATGCAAGCATTTGGGTTTATTTGGGGAATCAATTAACAATAAGTGCACACATCCATTTACAAAATGGTAGTGTACCAGACACATACACACACAAGTTGTAATTGAAAACTGAAATAACACCAGGAGGAATAATCATTAAAGCAAAACAAAAAACATCTCTAAAAAGCCAAGAATAATATTTAATAAAATAAAATAATTCATCCATCTGCAGTTATACCCCTAGGGGGAGGTCACAGACTAACAAGCAAGCAAAAATCTAGATAGAAATGAAAATAATGTTGTGAAGACGATGAAAGGAACAAGGGAGAGATTTCTTTGCAGATTAGCTGCTTATGAACCAAAAGTATTTCAATTTGATCAGTTGTTTGTAGATATGTTTATCAGAGGATGGGGAATTCCATCATATGTTCCTACCATCCTGAAGAATAATTATTCTTCTCCTCTTCAGACATTTTACTATCACTATTTATTGGCGCAGCCACAGAACTCAGGAGCTCTTGTCAAAGATACCAGCTGAGGTCTCAAGAGCCTACTTGCTTTCCTTAAGCTATAGGAATCCCAAAGGTTAATCAAATGTGGCTCTCTTCATCTTTGCTGTGCATCTGTACCATCTAAGGCACCTAAAAACCCAGGTACCAGAGACCTAATACCCTCAGAGAAGTTGGATGCCTATGATCCTTGAGATGTATCTGTCTCTAAATCAGTTCCCTTAATATTACCTTGTATGCCGAGTTTTATAGCCTTTAATTATAGATTTTTTAAATTTAAAAAAAAAAAAAAGGACAGAAAAGCAATTCTGTCTTCTGTAAATCTGGACATATGTTACATAGCCAAATGGGCCTCAGTGGAGGAAGTCTCATGGGGCCCAATAATTAAGGCAGCATTTTTGCCGGAGATGTTCATTGACTATCAACCACTGCATTTCCATTAGCTGCCTGCAGGTAGGCTAGCCTGCAAAACAGCCAGCATGCTACAGCTTTCTGCTTTTGTTTGGATCTTTATCATTTTCCCAAGAATGCCATTCATAGAAATTAAACTTCTGTTCTTATTGAAATGCATATAACCTGCAGGAGATATGAATTTTTTCCATACCATATGAGTCATATGTGGAAAAGATTTGCTAAGATATAGGAAGGCGGGAGTTATACCCAATGAGCAATGCTTTTAATCCGGTATCCTTCTTCCAAGAGTTCCTCAGAGGAAGACACAAGAATCCCCTTTGAGCAACTATGGACTAATTTTGCCATCTAAACCTGTCAGCAGTTAATGATTTTATACCCTAAAGCATAAGAATTTACATTACATTGTATTTCCATTACGCAACTATCCTCTGCAAGATAACTCAGAGTATTCCCAACTTCTTCCTGTTAAATTGCATGCCCAGTAATACTTTATAGTAGTGAGTTCCAGAGATCAATTAAGCATTGTAGGAGGGAAAAAATGTCTTTGTTTACAATAATAAAAAATGTTTCTCCCTGTTGCTCAGTATCTGGCCCACTGTGTCCTTATCAGGTCTTTGCTGTGGTCACTGGTCCAGCTCTTCAGCTTGATGGCTGTACTTAAATTCACCAAGACACATCACTACCTCCCCTAAATAACTTTGTCAACTTCAGACCATGCCTCTTTCCTTTCCTACAGTCCACTGCTTTCTTATAAGACACATTAATTCATTTTTTGCCAAACCTTTCTTCAACCTTGCCCCATTAGAAGACAACCATTTGCTCCTTGGTGGCTTACATGGGTCCTGGTCACAGATGAGGGGTAAGTGAGGGATGGCCTGAGGCAGTCCTTCCCTCTGCCCTCTATCATGTCACCCTTTGGGCAACATGTAAAGGGCTCTAGTAAAGTGGAGATGTGTGTTTTTCCTTTAAAAAATTTAGGCATACAGAGTTTCAAATTGTTTCACATGTTTTGACCAACTTATTTGGCCACTAATCAGTTTCCAAAAGCCAAGTTTTCCTCCTGTTATTAAAGAATACTTCAAGTATTGCATAGCTGTGCTTTGCTTGCCCTTGCAATTATTCTCTGTTGACTGGTGGTTTAATTCTAGGTGTTTGGTTTTTTAATTCCCAATTCCTTTACCCTCTTAGATCTTTCTGTGATTTTTCTGTCTCTCCAATCATGTATCCCTCCATCCTGGCAAGCAGTTGCAGTCCTGATGGCTCTTCTTATTGTTCAGCATTCAAGTTCCTCTCCCATTTCTGAAAGAATAAAGAGGGAGGTGGAAAAGGGAGGAGAAAAGTACAGCTATAGTTTTGGCACTGACCCCTGGCCCAGACTGGACCCATTTAAACCCAATGCATTCAGAGCAGGAGGTTGAAGGCTTTTTTAGCAGTCCTTGGCAAAGCCTACAAGGAGTGGGAAAAGCTTGGGGATGGGGCATCATTTGACCAGATCACGGCAGGGGAAGAAGCAATACTAAGGAGAGATGCAGCTAGCATGATATCTGGGGAGAGAGACCAAGAAAAAAAAAAGAGTGAAAACATTACACCAGCTTCAATAATACCGAGAAAAGAAAGGGACAATGTGATGGGTGTTTCATGGCCTGAGTGCTAATCTTCTCAAAGAGACCTTGGACTGCATCTGAAAATCCCCACAGTGTGTCCTTCCCTTCCCTTCCCTTCCCTTCCCGTCTCTTCCCTTCCCTTCCCTTCCCTTCCCTTCCCTTCCCTTCCCTTCCCTTCCCT
>JAOXJM010000019.1:4729992-4741240 GCA_026413425.1 Tringa solitaria | reverse complement strand
CCTTCCCTTCCCTTCACTTCCCGTCCCTTCCCTTCCCGTCCCTTCCCTTCCCTTCCCCGTGGTCCAGCAGTGAATGCCTGGTGAGAGACACCTCTTTCCATCAAAGTTGTCCACACTGATGCACTCCACTCAGGCTTTCCAAACACACTTTGTTTTTATCACATCCACCAGATCATTTGTAGTTGGGTCTCAAGCACACAAGCCCTCCATGTGTCAATTGGCCAAAGTACCTCAGTCTTGTCTGAAGTGATGGTCCCTGCCTGATCACAGCTACTCTTAGCACTTGCTCCAGTTGGAAATCCAAGCACTGTTCATTTCTGTCTTATATCAAGACTTTCAATTCAGGAAATACATTCACTGAACAGGATCATAGTTTACCTTCTTATATTTTGTTTTTTCGTGTGTAGTGACAGATCAGAGGTCTCCATGCCTGTAGAGCACAAGCTGCCCTTCCTTCCTCCCTCCCCATGGATACTACCAGCTTGCAGAAATTTTATTATATTCTTTTCCTCTAAAGCCAGATGTGATTCATTTTGCAATATCCAGATGAGTGCAGTTCATGCATCTGCAGCTGACCCAGACTCCTTATGGTGTCCTAATCATCAAGAGTGAGTGATAGCTACGGTTAGTATAAAGTCCTTTAGCTGTATCTTAGGAATCTATTTTAGAAATATATGGATAGTATATTTAAAGTGCTTTTGTCACAACTAACATCACAGAGAATTCACAGTGAGTAACTCCTCCATAGAAGCTTACATTTAGTCAGATGACAGCCACCATAGGTGGACAACCTACATTTTGTACTGCTGAACCTTGCCAAATTTCTGACTCACAATTTTTCATTGCATTGGTAGCATTCTCTAACTTCATGTCACAAGCAGGTTTCATCAGTTTACTCCTGCTCTTGGTACACATGAAATCAGTTCAGTGAGATGAGAAATTCCACCAGTAGCTTCCCTCCATGCTAACAATCAGCCTTTCACTGAGACCTGATGCAATTTCCCATGCAGCCAGATTCTGAGTCATCTGTCAGTTCCTGCATCTCCTCTTTAATGAATAAATTGTTATGTGGCAATATGCAAAATGCTTGACTGCAGCTGAGATTTTTATTTTTTAAGGTCTTTATTCCAAGACAAGAGGTTAACAACTCTCTGCTCCTCCAGGTAGCTACAACGCAGTAGTACTCATTATCTGCAGAGCTGTTTCATATAAATGGGCAATTGATTGTGTGTGTTTAACAGATGCCTTGTGATATCAATCCCATCCATGCTTTTGTTTTATCTTCTATGTTTTTTCTCCTGTTGCATGATTCTTGGCTCCGTTTCCCTGTACTGTAAGCATGCTCAGATCACGGCAAACAAAAATGATATCAGCAGGAGAGACAGTTGCACCTTGAGATCATCAGGACTGAAGCACATACCACTGAGGCCACCTGGTGTACGGAACAGAGTTGCAGTCCACTCTGCCTGCTCCCTCAACAGAGCCTAACATAGATAATTAAACAGGGAAAAAAAAAAAAAAAAGACAGGGGAAAAAAACAAACAAACCAACCCCCACTGTGTTTAGTAAGAGCCTAGTTTGACTCCTCAAGGGTAGAGCTGAAGCTCGCTGTCCTTGCTCTGCAGAGGAATGTGTGTGGTTGCACTGAAGAGCCCAGAGAGAGAAAGTTCACTGGTGTGTGAGGGAGCAGATCTATAAAGCACACAGAGCACCACAGAAGAAAAGGCTCATTTTGTGAAATAGGTTACCTCTGCCGAGCTGCCAGGACTGGCTGGGATCAGCCTTGCTCTTCTTCTTGTGTCCCACACGTCCTCATTTAAGACATGGTGAAAGCCTCCCTTCGGCATAGAGTCCTTGCATGATGTCCACTTCCCACCACTGGTGGATAAATTTGAGTGTCATGTTCTTTTATTTTTCCTTTTTTTTTTTTTCCTTTTTTCTAACCATCTTGAAAAGTGTTTTGTCTGGACACTTGGGTGTGAGAACAGCCTTAATAAAGACAGAACAAATTGTGCCATGAAATTAGGATTTGGAATGACCATATGTAACTTGAGCTTGAAAGGATTTCTTTGCCCTTGGCTTACACACATCTTACAGACATTTGTAACTGAATTTCAAGGGCCAGGACAATATGAATCCTCAGATAGATGTGGCTTACAGACCTCTCAGTGCTTTTCGTGCCTATGTGTATATGAAACTCCATGCCCAGGGTCACATCCTGAGTGATCGTAGCACATCAAAGTGTTACTGTCGGGTGACTGACACACAACAGTTTCTGTGAACATCACACCCCTAGGACAGGCACAACCCTGCATGTGCTGGGTGACTGTTGGGTAAAAAGGTGAATTATGGCATCATCCTGAGATCTGGAGCTCATTGGGACCCAGCCTGGGGCCAACGTCTAATAGTCCACGAGCAGAAGGTCCAGCACTCAGATCTGCTCTGTGTGCATGATAGAGTTCTATATGAACCAGCCTGGGCTGCTCTCCAAGTGGTCTTTGTGGTTGCTCACGCAGAGACTGTGCCCTCCATAAGGAACCTGCTGAGAAGCAGTTTTCCTCTGGCTTTAAGACTCTAGTGTTGGTGTGAAAATGCATGAAATGTCAAAGGTTTGGTCAAGGGAGAGAAAATGGGCATCAAATATATGATACTCTCCCTGATTGAACAAAAATTAGCATAGTCAAGTTACAAATTATTTGAAATATAACCAGTAAGAGGAGTAAGCTTGCATAGAAACTTCATGGGAAAATTATGCAGTCTCCATTAATGTGAAGTAGATATATTTTGCTAAATCAAAGATGGAGTGCTGTATTTGTCATCCATCTACTGCAGTCTGGCTTGTATAAAATATCCTGTCCATACATCTTTGATACTTTTGGAGGCAATCTGAGTGTCTGAAGGTTAGTCATAGAGATAAGAGAGAGATGCACTGCCATCTCCAACTAGGACACAACTCCTCCCTGCAATACATTCCAATGCAGAGATAGATTTTTTTTTTCAATTTTTTTTTCTATTCGGTGGGTTAGGAGAAATCCGAGAGAAAATGCAGGGCAGGTCTACTAGAAAATATGTTCAGGATTTCCAGCTGGGCAAAAAAGAGCATAATAACCAACTTCATTTAGGGTCAACTTGAAGGAATTTGTTCACTCTAAAAATAAACTTCTTCTTATGTCCCGAGAGTATTAATAGATTTTTTTGTTTAACCTTTTTTTCCCCCTTTTCACTGTAGTCAATTTTAAATTAAAATATGTTTTGAAACAAAAGTCAAAATATTTCTTACAAAAATACTGACACGAATTGCTTTGGCATTTCCTGAACTGAAACATTTCATGTAGAAAAATATTTCAGTGTGAAATGCTTTCAAAAATTATGCCTTTTTTTGGATAAAAACATTTACTGAAATGGACACAGATTCATAAAAAGTTTGGGATGTCCCTCAGAACTCAATCTCTTTACTTCCACATATTGAGGGATCCTAGAAAGTCCCCCATTTATGTTGCAACTGCTGCACAAAAAATATTGTTAAGAATTGTGTTTCACCTGAATCTCTCTGGCTTGATTTTCTTATTCCCTGAGAATATCTTTACCAGTTTTCTAACAGAGACTCCCTGCTGACACAACCACTCTTGAGCATCCCAGTACTAACAGCTTTTTAAGGGCCAAACACTCAGTAAGCAGAAAATATGTCAACAGCTTTTGCTCCATCATAATCAGACACTAGAAAAAAATTAGACAAGGGAAAAGGGTATCTCCTGCAGTGTTCAATCTGTAAATTCCAGGTACTGTTATACCCTAAGTCTCAGCTGGGACTAGGGCTGGTCTGGAGGCAATGCTGAGTCTAGATGGGATGTTACTGTGACCATGCAGTGACACCCAAGGCAGGTGCTTTTGTGGGCAACATTGATTTTTGTGTGTTTGTGTGGCCATTTGCTTCAGAGAAGTAATAACTGATCCACCAAAGACAAATGAAGCACAAAATACTAGTCATTATTAAAGGGACTTACACTGGAGAAGCATCATGCAACAGGAAGCAGAACTGAAAATTATAGAATTTAGATGGAGAAGAAACCAGTTAGACCATCCAGGCAATTTTCTTGCTCTTGTGAGAGTTATCACCAGAATATTTGCTGATGTTCTGTTTTGCCTGGCTTACAATCTTTCTTTTGAGGGATTTCAAATTATTCCATACCCCCATAGGTCTCTTTCTCAGAAAATTTTCCTGTAAGGTCTGCCCAAATTTCACATTTTCTCTGTCTTAATTGAATCCTCTTGCTGCTAGCTTTACCCTGGGTATCACGCCAAATAATTGCAGTTCTGCTTCTGTGTTAACAATCTCTTGAAGTTTGGCTTTTCGTAACTCCTCTTAATTGCCTCTTCCACTGTATGCATATAGATATGATTCTTTTAATTCTCCCTATAAACCCATGCCTCCAGCCTTCTGATTAGAGGAGAGCAACTAAAAATGAAGCAATTCTGCTCCTCAACAACTTGCTGGCAACACAGAGCTATTAATCAAACGCAGTTTTCCAGCTGCAGTTGAATCGTATATAAACGGAGACAGACTGTGCAGGTCAGAGCTGCAGTGATTTATCTTGGCATACTCACCTATCTTAACACTTCTAGAAATTAGATGTCTCATCTACATTAGGCATCTGGCCTTCTTTTAAAAACACAAGAGGGAGATATGAAGTTCTGGGTGTCTTGCAGGCAGCTTTGAAACATCCTGTAAGGGAAGAAGGTTTCTCTCTCCACACAGGAAGGTTGGACAAGTCCCTTGGGTACAAGGCAAAGACATTGATATTCAGGGCTGTGTAGGTGGGTGCCTACATGTGAATTGGATGTCCACACTCCCAGTCAACAGATGCTTTCTGGGTTTAGTCAATGCAGCCTCGAGTGGGATACAGCTCATCACGTGTAGAGGTTTTGGCAGAGCAGAACTGGTCTCTGCCATCCCTTCAGCGCATGACCTGACTGGCCAGTGACTGCAATGGGAACTGAAAGAAACATGGGTGAATTCTTTAATTTCTGTGTTCTACTGTGCAAGCTTTATCCTGCTGTAGGTGTCCGATCTTCAGACAGTATTGGGAGAGATGTAGCCTCTCCTAACTACTTTTTCAACTTCAGAGACAAGGAATGGTCTCTCTCTAGCTGCTGAAAGTGCTTGGTTTCAAATGCCAAACAGACCACATTTCCATCTTTACTCCCAGTTTTATAGGTAAAGTTCTTCTCTTGATAATATTGTCAGATGATGTCCCATAGTGTCAAAGGAAAACTTGGGTCTAACTAAAACAAGTAGGT
The DNA here is from genome assembly GCA_026413425.1 of Tringa solitaria. Lineage (NCBI taxonomy): Eukaryota > Metazoa > Chordata > Aves > Charadriiformes > Scolopacidae > Tringa > Tringa solitaria. Next base: position 4,735,942 of record JAOXJM010000019.1, on the reverse strand, counting down.
CTAACTTGGGGATCCTTGTATTTGTTTACATTCACCAGGACGTTAGAACTAAATATAGCAACTGTTTTGTACAATAAACCTTATTTGAGTTCATTAAAGATTGACACGTATTGATACTTAACCACTGAGATTATTTCTCTTGGGAGACCATAACACTAGTGGTTCCAGAATGTAAAATATCTGATCCTTTAATGAAGGGCAGTATTCAGAGGAAAGAGGGGCTAGCTCTTTGTGCTTCCTAACAGTTGCATAAGCCACACTCTCAAAGTCCAAGCCTTTTAATGATGGTTGATGGTTTTCTTCCTTGTCTGCTTAACATGAAACACTTAAATGGCGCCTGATTTTCAGAAGATATTCACATCCTTTCTGCAGAAAATCAGGCTGCTCTGATGAAAAGTGCAATAAACGTGTCCATGTATTAGTGTTACTTGGCATATTTTGTGGACTTACTCAAACATTAGCCCAATTTATGACCCCAGAAGAACTAGATTTTTTTGTGTGATGAGGCTCCTGTGAGGTTATGTCAGGTTGTGAGAGGGGAGATCTTCCAATCAGGCAAAGACACTTTTGAATTGCAGAGCCCTGAGAAACAGACAGCCTTCTCTGGGGAGTGAGGCAATGAAAATCTGGAGTCCTCTCACCAAACAAAAATAGTTTCAAAACTGAGATTTATCAGCACCATCATCATCTATTGCTATGAACAGTTTCCCTTAACCTAATCCAGGCATTGCTATTATCTCGGCTGGAATGAGGGGGAGTTGCGTAGCTTTGCTCCTGAGAAACAAGAACTTGTTTATTCAAATAAAACCCCAGAATCATGTAGAGCTGTGTTAGGTGCTACCCTAAAGGGTAGACAGGAGAGCTTTTTTCTTAATTAGATCATTGTCCATCTATTGCTTTGGAATCTTAAGTATCTGGCTGGCTTCCTCTCACCACAGACACAGGTCTGTGCTGGCTGAGCAGGACCTGTGACAGTGACACAGCAGAGTAGAACACTGCTCCTGTGTCAGACTCCCATCCAAGCCAGAAATCAGTAGACATACATTCATCAGATGTATATAGCATAACAGATAGGAATTGTCTGACCAGCCAACTTCTACCCAATCACATGCATCTATTCCAGCAGAATTTAAAAACAGAAACACTCCACAGGAGGCAAGAGGGACATCATTGCCTGATCAGTGCAATCAGACCACTATGGCCTGATCCCTCTCCTGACTGTTTAGTTAAAGCCAAGACTTTGGCAGCTCAGCTTGTTTTCCTTTGTCTGGGAAAAAAAGCAGAAAGACTCATAGGATCTGCCAAGGTGCATTTATCTCAATAATGAGTCCTCTTAATACTCATTAAAACCCATTCTCTTCTATTTTCTATCCTAATGACACTCCAACCCCACTTTATATTGTGGAGAGGAAGCAGTTTTCTTGGACTCTTGCAGCTAGCTCAGATGATCCCATCACAGGAACATAGCTGAGGGCATCCTGGACAGCCAATGGACAAAAGCATTCATTTTTGAGAGAAGTTAAAACTCCCAAAGTTTGCCCACCCAGAACACCCACACCTAAAGCTACAGAGATCCTGATAGCATTATGGGTTTATTGCTAAATAACAACAAAGTTTTCTTTTCCAAGAAAGTTTATCAAGAGGAGCACGTTCCCTGCTGACAGACCTTTCTCCGACTTATAACTGATTTCTTGAAGTACCAAGAATTATTTTGAAAATCTGGCAGTGCTGGGACTTAGCCTCGGCAAAGTAATTTTGAATTGCTTCACAGAGCCTGATAAATCATCAGGAGTGTGAGCTGCCTCCTAGGTCACCTGTTCTCTTTCTTAAAACAATTTTGTGTAGTTAGTTTTCAAAATGTACTGAGTTCTAGCTACAACCACCACATCAGCATCTGTTACCTGTATCAGAGACTCCCAGGTGTGGAAGTATGGAGCTCAGTTTCATAGGGGTGTTGAGTTGAGTTGAGTTGAGTTGAGGTGAGTTGAGTTGAGTTGAGTTGAGGTGAGGTGAGGTGAGGTGAGTGGAGGTGAGTGGAGTTGAGTTCAGCAGAGGTGAGTGCAGTTGAGCTGAGTTGAGTATGTTGTTTTGTTTTCCTCCTTGCCTGGCACTGAATCCCAACCATTTCTCTTGGAACATCTAACTATGATGCCCTAGTCTGAAACTGAGGACTTTCTGCAGCATGGAAGCTGCTAACTTTCAAAGACAACCAAGCAAGAGCCAACAAACAGACCATCAGGGCAGTGCCCATGTGCCCTGTGTCAACCTCCTTGTAGTGTCTCAAAACACATCTTAAAGCCAACTCATTATTGAAAGCAAACCCCATAGCAAAGGGAAACATGGTGGATTTTGTGGACTTTGGGCAAAGACAGCAAAATGCCCTGGTCTTGATTGGGACTCTCGACAGGCTCTCTTGTCTCCAGTTTTCTAAAAGATGCCCAAAACTCATGTGTACTTCTGGAATAATTAGCTTGGGGTTTTGACTGTGTTGTGTGAGCACCCTCAGTAATCATACCTCTGTGGTGCTTGGTTCTCAGTCTGTGCCTCCTCTGGGAGTACATTCCCACAGCTCGTTCCACTGCTGCAGCTAGACAATATCACACTCATTATCAATAAAAAGTAATAGATATAGAGCCTGGCCTTAGAAAAGAGCATTATGATCATTTAGTTTGAATGCCCTTGTAATAACAGCACTGCAACTTCCATCTGAGTTATAACACCTCCATCTAAATCTAAGTGATTTTAGGTATGGACAAGCCACTTCAGTCTCACGTAAGCTGTGCCTGTCTTCATGGCTACAAATTTGAGCTTTTTTTTTCTTCCTGACCTAAATTTGTCTAATTTCAGCTCCTGATCAGGTGACTTAAAACACACTGACTATTAATCTACTAAGTGACTCCTCCAGTACAGGCCTCTTGTAACCTTTTCCTAGGTAAATGGCTGGATATTCTTAAACCCACTACAGTGGGTTTAAAAATAATTAATAAATTAACAACAATAATAATGATAATTTAAAATAAATTTTAAAAGTGGCCCAAGTATTATAATTCTGATTTGCCACTGCATTGATTTGCCTGAGACTCTATGAGTTCATGCACATTCCAAAGAGAAAGCCAAAGTGAGAGATAAATCCATATTAAGCAGAAACCTAAATAACTTAAATTTTCAGTGCACTTTTCATTAGCATTTAAAACAGTACATGGAAATAAGGCCATGTATTTGCATCTCAGATTTCATTTATCATGTCTACCCTTTAGGCATTGCTAGTTCAGGTTCCTTAAATTAAGGCCAATACTGGCCATTTTGTTTAATGTTAAAGAAGGACCAAAACTGATGGTCTGTCTGATTCCTAGACATTAAATAAGCATGCATAAGGCACATGAGGTTTTGCAAAAAGTGGTAGACATGCATCATGCATCATGCCTGGACAGTCCTAACCATGTGCCAGATTATAAATGTATTGGCAACCTTCAATAAAAACTCTGCATCCATAGCAAAGTCTCTTAACTGTCCTACAACCACACCCTAACAGAGATTCAAGTCCACTGATGCTGGCCTGCGTAGGACACAGGAATGGATTCAAACACATGTCTTTTTCAAAACATCATAAAATGGTAATGTTCTTGGTTGGTGTTTTGTTTTGTTTATTTCTTTTGGAGACAGATAAGTCAAAGCATCCAGTTTAGGAAAAACAAGCTCATCCTGCAAAGTCAGTAAAGTCAGTGAACAAGTACAGTGGAGATGGATGCTGATGTTCTCCAAGTGCTGGAGTTCATTTTGCAGAGTTTTTTGCTTTTCTAATTGAAAAAGCTGTCTCTGCAACATTTAGCAACTAAAAATATCATGTGATGAAGTACAAGGAGCAGGGGGTGGGGAAGCCAAGCACTCTGCAGCAGCCATGTGGCACCCTGAGTTCCAGGCCTTAGAGCAAGGACACTGAGAAATGGAGCACCAAGGCATTCCCATCAGCACCTCTTCAGGAGCAATGAGTCCTGGAGTGAGGAACACACTTATTCAACAAAGGAAAACAAACAAAATCTTATATCAATAATTGATTGTAGGTGTGTGAATAAAGCTTTGCTTAACACCAATATCAATTCTGTATCCAAATGATAGGCAGCTAGATCCAAGACTACAAGTCTTAAACATGTCATAAATTATAAAGGTAGGTTCAGGCTCAAAACTGAATTCTGCTTCTGTGCCTCCCCTTCCTGCTCTACCTCTTGTTTTGTAGCAAAATTTGTGGACAAATAGCTATGTGAATCAGGATCTCAAATTCACTTCTGCAGAACTGGAAAAATCAGGTTCCAAATCTTCAACAGTTAACCCAAAAAACAGCTGAAGTCACAAAATGGAGTTAGTGCTTATTTTTTTCACTACAGTAATTGGGTTTGGTGGGTAGAAGTCTTGCATTTATTTGGTTGGTTGATTGGTTTTCCTTTTTTTTGGTGCTTGTGTGTGGAAGATGGATCTGCTGAATGACAGCTTCAGCACCAATATTTCTATTTGGGAAAAAGTCTACCTCAACTAGCACATCAACTTGAACACAAGATTCCCAGACTTCAGGGCTAAGGAACTGTTAGCTACTCTGAGCTCTTTTTTACACCCATTACTGTTATGACAAGTTTAGAATCTGTCCAATTCATTCTGTTGTAGGATTGTCAAAAGTTTCTGAATATTTATGTCTTATGAAACTAATTTTTTACCTTCTAGACAAGTGGGTAGTCAAGAAGCAAGTAAGTTTCTCGTTTCCCTCTGAGAAAAGTCAATGATTTAGTAATGAAAATTATATTTAAAGAGTCTTAAAAGTTGAACTGATGTGAAAAAGATTCCAACATATAGACTGTATCTGATTTTCCATTGTACCTTACAAACAAAACAGAAATACTTCCTGCATCCACAAATTTTAATGCTATACTAATTTTAACTGTGTAAAAGCTGAGGATTAGTCTAAACTACTTGAGATCTTCTTATAGTAGATATGGAGAAAGACTGTCCGGAGAATCAAGCAGAGCATGAGGGACAGTTGTCCAAGACAAATAATACCAGAAGATGTTTTTCTGTTACTTGTGAAAGGAGTCAAGACACTTAGCAAACATTAAATGATCTACATTTTACATGACTGAACTGAGGCCACAATAATCCTACTCTTTGGATCTCAAATTGTTCTCACCAGCTTTTGTAAGCTGGCACTGTATTTTGATGGGTTTCAAAGTGAGAAATGTAACTGTGATGCTTCACCAGTATCAACACCAAAGCACAAAATGCTGACTACTAAGAAGACCTTGACAGCATTTCTGTAAACAGACACTTGAATACATGGAGAAGCAAAGGAAATTGAAGTCTAAAAGGAGCTGTGATTTATCTCCTGACATTAATGATCTAAGACGGGATGACCCCAAAATTTCCAGATAAATTTGTGATATATAACAAACTCAGAGACCTCATACACAGAAAAAAGCATAATTCCCTAACTGGTGGCAGAAACCGGAGCTGAGGGCATGGCATTCAACAGAAAAGTAATATAGGTGAAGCACACTGATGTAATCATTCAGCCCAGCCAAAGGGGATGGCACTGCGATACCAGGAACACTTGAGGAAAATTTCGGTTCTGTAGGAATTTAGGAAAATATTCTATCTCCCATAGGGCCTCATGGAACATTTGACCCCACCCAAACCAGAGCCACTGAGTAAAACTTAGAACATCTTCTTCTCCTTCATCTCCGCTCTTGTCCTATGTAATTTCACCCAGACATCTCAACATCACCTCACACACAAAGACCAATTCCTACAAGATTTTCCAAGAGGATTTAGAGGCACAGAAGCTCAGGTAACATTATTAATCACAAAACTATAAAAGAACAACAATATAGAAGCCCCTTTGCACCTCTTCTAACAGAATCACAGAATCACAGAATCATTTAGGTTGGAAGAGACCCTTGGGATCATC
>JAOXJM010000019.1:4703733-4725171 GCA_026413425.1 Tringa solitaria | reverse complement strand
TCCTTCTGCTGTTGGTGGCCCCAGAGCTGGAGGCAGCACTGCAGGGGGGTCTCCCCAGAGCGGAGCAGAGGGGCAGAATCCCCCCCCTCACCCTGCTGGCCACACTGATGGGTGTGCAACCCAAGATGCAGGGGGCTTTCTGAGTTCCAAGCACATCTTGCTGGCTCATGTCCAGCTTTTCACCCAACAGTACCCTCAAGTCCTTCTCCTCAGGGCTGCTCTCCATCCCTCAGTCTGTATTGATACTGGCCATTGTCCCAACCCAGGTGCAGGACCTTGCACTTGTCCTTGTTGAACCTCATGGGGTTCACACAGGCCCACTTCTAGAGCTTGTTCAGGTCCCTCTAGATGGCATCCTGTCCCTCCCCATCCTGTCAACTGTAGCACTCAGCTTGGTGTCATCTGCATATTTTACTAAGCCTTGAAAATTTTAGACTATATCCACAGCTTTTTTCTTAGACCTAGACACAATTTCTTTTTGATACTCCTGTGTGCCACACCCCTGTTATCATAACTATAAACTCTGCCTAGAGGGGACCTTTGACAGGATCTATCTATCGGAGTAATTTTGTCATCTACAATCCACTCTTACTTGTAGCTTGCACCAGCTGTATTTATTTAAGATTTTCTTTTATGAACTGCTTAATAAAAACCCACGGCAGTGTCAAAGAGTAGTTTTGCACTGTAAAAATGATCCCTAGTGGGATTATAATTTATATTTTTAAACTGAAACCCATTGTCTGAGTCATAAAATTTTTTACTATGGAAATCCATGCAGTTTTCATGATCACAGATGTTATTCTTAACTTCACTTTTTCCTTCCTTTTTAATCTCAAAATACTATATTTAAAAAAAAAAAACCAGTAAGACTAACACAGAAACATTTAAGGGTGTCCTTACACCTAGAGGTAAGAGCTTACCAAGTTTGTTAAAATACAAGGAAGGGGAAGTGAAAGATATGCCAAAAGTGGTCTTGGAGAAACTTGACAAAGTCACTGGAAATGTGGACCGAGTCCCAACTCAATGGTGTACCCCTTGTGTTACCTGAGATAATTCACTGAGCTACTGGTCCAGGAAGCAGTTAAATAAGTTTTACACACTTGCTCAGGGTCCACTGACTCTAACAGAACTTATACAAGTTCACCCACTTCCTGAGATATAAGCTGTTTCCTGAATCAGGAAGTATCTTAGCTCTTTATCTCCACCAGAAATGTAATAACATTGCTTCCTCTTATCCTTTATTTTTCTTATTTTTCTGCATTGCAAAGTCCTCAGCAAAGGCCATTTTTGCGACACATTTGCACAACACCCAAAATACTGGAACCTGTTGCATCAGGATAATTAAACGTTTCTTGAGAAGGCATGGTGAAGAGAGGCATTTAAGGAGACATGAAAAATATTGAGTTGGCATGAGCTGTGCAGAGGGAGATACTTGTTGAAACAGGAACATGGATTTGGGGAACAGACAAGAAATCAAAGCGGTGTTAGGTGAGGGCAAAGTGCAGAAAGAAAGAAAAAAAAAAAGAGGATTATGGAGTCAGAATGAACAAATGTACAGACACCCTAGCAAAACATGCCAGTTTTCAACTTCAGGGAAGCTTGAACAGCAGCCATTTAAGGTGAAAGAAATACACTCTGTAGTGTTCTTTGTGCTCATGAAAAATAGTATACTGCTCTTGCTTGGACAAGGTAGCCCATTAAGGCTTCAGTTCACTGAAATCAGATTCCAGCCATGTTTTCCATGCTACTTCCCAATCCCATTTGTAACGTGTCCCCTAACTCCACTACCCTTTTCTTTCCATCTCCATCCCACCCAAAAAAAAAAGTCATAAAATCACAGAATGGTTGGGGTTGGAAGAAATCTTAAAGATCACCCGGTTCCAACCCCCTGCCATGGGCAGGGACACCTCCCACCAGACCAGGTAGCTCAAAGCCCCATCTAACCTGGCCTTGAACCCCTCCAGGGGTGGGGCAGCCACAGCTTCTCTGGGAAACCTGGGCCAGGCTCTCATCACCCTCACAGCAAAGAATTTCTGCCTGTGATCTCATCTCAATCTCCCCTCTTTCAGTTTATAACCATTCCCCTTGGTCCTATGGCTCCACTCACTGATCGAGAGTCCTTCCCCATCTCTTCTGTAGCCCCTTTAGGGACCAGAAGGCTGCTATAAGGTCTCCCTGGAGCCTTCTCTTCTCCAGGCTGAACAACGTCAACTCTCTCAGCCTGTTGTCACAACAGAGGGGCTCCGGCCCGCGGAGCACCTTCGTAGCCTCCTCTGGCCCCGCTCCAACAGGTCCATGTCCTTCCAGTGCTGAGGACTCCAGAGCTGGTTTTTCAGTGGTTTTGACTCAGGCATAACCACTGGAATTGCAACAGTCACAGCTGAAATAACGTCCTAGAGAAAATCCTGGCACTAACACGGGAAAGCACCTGTGTGCATGAGATGGCCATGATTCAGAGGAGTAACAGGCAAACATACAACCCAGCTGACTTTACAGATAGTTTTTTACATTAGTAGAGACATAGCACTTGGTAAAAACATCCAGCTGCTCAGCAAGAACAGCATCATCCCATGAGGAAGAATTAAAACTTGGGCAAGGTCTCAAGACGGACTTTGCTGCTGCCAAGGTCACATGAAAGACACTACCCAAGGCTATGAAAGGTTTCTAAATTTAAAACAGACCCACTTACCATGGTAGGGAGTTGAAACTGTTTATCCACTTTTAACAGATAGAGTTACCTAATCCTTCTATGATTAGAGGCTAGTGAAGTTAAGTTAATTCTGTTTCTGCAGGGGCTGCTGCCTTTGATAGAAGCAGCTCATGTCAAGGAATGGCCTGCCGGTGCAATGGTGAAACAAATAATTTTGTCCTTTTGAGCCAAGGAAAAAAAATTTACTATTGATTTTGGCTTAAGAGTCGTAAGTGCTTTCTTTACAATTCTCATCATGGCTAGAGAGCTATTACTTTGGGCATTAGCCTCACATACCTTGCTGTGGAAAACTGCTGCAATACAGCGTCTTGCTCGAATTTAGCAGGGGGATCACTAGGTCTCTCCAGTTTTTGGTTTTCCAGCCAGAAAAAGAAGACTGAATATATAAAACAGTGGCACAGATTTTAATAGGCTTGACAGCCAGCAGATATTGATTATTTTGGGAGAAAGGTCAAAAGAACACAAGAGCCCTGCTGGTTTTCTACCTATGACTGGAGGTTTTGTTTATCATGAAAGACCACACAACAATTGTCTAAACTCCTGTGAACCCAACAGCCTCACAGGGTTTTCAGGCTGATGGCAAAAGGTAACAGTTATTGTCTAGAGGAGGGTGCAAGTCGAAAAGTATGGAGGCAGCAGGACTAGCCCTTCAGGTTGGCAAGGCTTGTAACACAGTGCTGGAGCAAGCAGCACTGGGAATGAGAGCAGAAATGCAAGCAGGGGAGGTGGGAAGGCAGCTTTGAAGATCAGCCTTGCAAAGAGCAGGTTTTGAAAATGGTCCTTCCACTCAGACAGATCCTCCCCCTGCACTTTGTTAAAATGGAGAGTGTATGATCAGGTAATAAATGTCCATCTCTTGTTGTCAAGGGACACAGAGATTTGCTGGATTTTTTCTGTGTCAGTCTTATGCATAACTGGAGCAAAATAATCTAACTTACCCTTTTTAGGTGAGTGTAAAATAAAATATTCCCCTTATAGCCATTAGTTACATTAATTGAGTAGAAGGTAGGGGGAAATCCTTTATAGAGCAGAGCAGCTCTATACAAGCAAATCCTGAGACCAAGTCTAAAAACTGGAAGTAGAGCAAGTCCAAAAACTCTTTCTTTTCCTTAAAAAACAAAAAAGGTGGAATTTAGAAAAGAAAAATCCTGGAGATAGACTTTAAAAAAATTCACTTGTATGAGCAGTTACAAGAAAATCCAAAAAGATAATTATTCCAGGCTGATGTTTCAAAACAAAATTATGTTTTCTTTTGAAATGTGGGGTTTTTTTATTGAAAAGAAAAATAAATTACAGTTTAGGTTGTACCATAACACAATATTTCATCTTGTTTTGAAATCATCACTCAAAACAATTTTTTCCTTTTGAATTTCTCACCGGCAAAGTTTTGTGTGTGCATGTACATATAGCTGACATTCTCTTGCCAAAAATTAGGTTTGAAAAAAATGTATTTTTTGGCAGAAACTCTTTCCTCCTGAAATTTCAACAATCCTTAACTTCAAGAAATAGGAATGGTTAAACAGAAGGGAGAGTAGAAAACCAAGAGATTCTGGGCTAGACACCGGGATAGCAGAGGCGCTGGGTCAGCTGGAGAGCAGAGTAAAAAAATCCATCATCAGAAAGGCTCACTGCTGAAAGGAGCCGTTGATGAATTCTGCGTCAGCGAGTATCTTCAGCTATGAACCTTGGTTATGTTTGAACGTCTGGGTGTGGGAGGGCTGTGAATGAAGGATTGTTCATGAAGGCACAATAAATTAATGTTGTTGATGATTTTTTGCCACGGAACACATACAGGCATGGTTATAGCAAAGTTTTATAACAAAAGATTGTTATTCCTTTTCCCAAGCCCAGCTACAAGTGCTTTCCCACCTACCAAGACAAATGCCATGGTAAGAAAGGCGCTTTCTTTTGTCTAGAAAGTGGCAACTGCCGCCTACGGGGCTGCTTTGGCCAATGACTTCCACCTACTGTGAGAAAAGACTGCTGTAGCTGCATTATCAGACTGATAATGTCACAGGCAGAGGGGCTATTATTTATGTAACAGGGCTCACCATAAAATCCAACCATCCAACAGAAAGTCAAATGATAATTCATCACACCAAGCTCCAAATCAGGCATCCAGCCATGATCGATGCTTGTTGAAGTTGTCAGAGATGCTGCACTAGGCAGTGATTTAATGCCTGGAGGAACCACTTTAGCATCAGTACCATCAAACAGGAGGTGCTCACACTGCCTGCTGCTAGGCACCAAGCCTTGGTGTCCTGAGAAACCTATGGGGGAATCCACTTCTCTTTCCTGTCCATGAAACTGAGCTTAGGATGTAGGTGCTCGACTTTACAGATCTCAAATATAAAATTCTCCCTGGCTGGTCACCCTACTCACTGGAAGCACTACAAAGGATAATTCTTCTAACCTTAACTCTGGTTATTCTGAATTCCTGTTTCTTCACTGACTATGGACCAAAATGAACCAAAGATGAACAGCTCATAGACATCTGCCTTTTGAATTTCAAAGTTAGGCAATACAAAATCCCTTAGTTTCCCACAGTGTGGTACCTAGTCTAAAAAAATATATTAAAATTCCTTTATAAAGTTAATCAAAATCTATAGATCGAATAGGGATAAATGTCTGTCCATAAAATACAGGCTGAGGGGTTAATGTGGAAATTTACAACACAACAGAGCAAGGAGAGGTGTGATTCTGAAAAAGACCGTAGGAGGTTAAGGTACTATGTAGCAGTCTGCTGTTAGTCTCTCCCTGCCTCAATTCCCTTACTGCAATCAACATCCTCCCCTCATCCAGTATGACCATCTTCCTCTCATAACTAAGTCAACAAAAGACTTGAACAGGCTTGTCAACCTTAGAAGAGTATGGCTTATGTCCTGCCAGCTCAGTGCACAGGTGGTGTGAGATCAGTCTGAAATACTTCATATAAATATCCAATGGAAAGACAGAGGGATTTGTGGAAAAATCTTGATTTTATTATCTTCTGCTCCCATTAGACCATGTGCTACCACCCCATTAGCACTTGCTTATTTGAACAGGACCTGCTCCCATGAAAGAAGGCAGAGCAGGGGGCTACAAGTATCACAGTCAATGCCTTAAAGTGCAAAAGGAGTAGAGACAAAGTCCTTTCTCTCAAATCACTAGACATTTGCACATTTCTTACACAAACATACATACACAGACCCATCCAGAAGGGGCATCATCACTCAAGCAAAGTGTGTCCCATCAGTCTCTTATTTCCATACAGCTTTTCGTTACCACCCATATATTATATGCTAACAAGGGGCTGATTTTTGCTTTACCAACAGTGAGACTTTAATAATGGAATGAAAACCATTTCTCTGTTGGTACAAGAACACTCTTCCAATGCACAAACAAGTCAAGGCTTCAAAACAGGGTATTTCAGATATAGGTTCCCACTTGGACGTGATTTTCAAATGTGTCTTACACCCAATAATTCCTGCTTGGGCAGGGTATGCTATACACCCACCAGATTTACAAAGATGACCAGTTTTGTTGGGAAAGTAAATGGAGATTTAGGAGCTTAATTTTCACCTCCCTTTGTTCCTAATTGTAATTCTGACACTTAAACTATACAATTACATTGCATTATTAAGCCCTTTCATTCATGTAGCAACGTCTCCAACTGTATATTATTAGCAGTCATTGTGGGGGCAGCCTACACAAACATTACATCTACATGACACAGAAAACACCTTGTGTTATAACAAGACTCCCTGTTAAAAACACATGGCTTGTTTCTACAACCGGTGGTTGCCAGGTAGCGTCTACACAACGCTGAAATGTCTGGGAGAGGCACAGGTGAGGTTTGGCCATGATGTCCAGCTCATTGCTCAGTTCTTTGTCAATGGTACTAACCCTGGACCGCAGAAAATTGTTAGTGAGTTATTTTCCAGAACAGAGCTGCAGCTTAAATAAACCTGTTGTAAGTCATTCAAGTATTTGTGGAAAGTAGCTTATGAGGCATACGTAATGATGAGACACACCTTTGTAGACCTAGGTAATGGAGTAGTTTACAATATGTGCTCTCTAGGACTTACAGGCACGACACCTAAGGAGATGGCAAAAAAAAAGCTAAGGAAGGAAAGAAAACCTGTTGTCAGAAACTTAACTTTGCTAGATTGCATCCTACATCATAATTGAAAAAAAAAAAAAAAAAGCAACCAAGCAAAAAACAATAATGTTGGTGAAAATCACAAGCAAATTCCCCAAAACTGATTCAAGAATGTTTGTTTACTTTCCTCAAGCATAAGGAACTCCTCTACAAGAAGCCATGGGAACCACCTACATGGTGCCCTTAGGAAGTACAGATAGGTTTCCTGTTCATGCTCACAGGCATATAGTAATGTGGTAACAATGAATTAGACCTACCATAGGTTGATGAACACGCATGAAAGTATTCAGCAATTCTCCAAGCATACAACAGCATATATACACTTCTGGAGGCGTTTGTTTCAAGTACATCAGTACATTGTCCAGGAAAGGCACCAAAGCAGGTTAGCTGTGTAAACCTCCTTTCAGAACAGAAAGTAAAATAGATATTCTTTATAAAAATGTGGACTCACCTGACCAGAGTTTTCAGGTTGAGGCTCTTCTGCTCTGGCTCCCGGCAGTGTTCTGGGTCTCCCCACTTTTTACTGCTATGGAGGAAAGCCAGATTCTGAATTCAGATGCCAAAAGGAAAGCTGAGCTTTGGGGCACAACTGTAAGGTGGCAAGCATGGTTGGATCTGTGACTCTACATTTTTAATCTCCATGGTCAAGCATTGTAGCAGAGTGCAGAGCAGTCTATAGGTAGGGATTGTTTATTGAGTTATTGGGAGTAATGGACCAAGGTGTTACATGATAAATTTTTAAATTCTATTCTGCTAATGTCAGGTTTTTCATTTTATTTTTGAAGTGCACAAAAGCACTGACTATGCTGGTTAGGATGTTATTATTCACTTTGAGGCTGTTAGTGATGACTTTTGCTGGTCTTCTTGCATAAAACTGTATCTCAGCCAAGAACCATAAGGATGTGTAAGTAAAAAAAGAAGAAAACCACACTAGAACTATATAAACACCTATTTTAAAATTACATTGTTAAAATAACAAAAATACAGGACGAAATTCAGTTCTAGCAGTGTGTACATATCTCAAACGATATCAATGAAATTGAGACCATTAACACCAGCAGAACATGTGATCCATAACTATAAGTTCTGGTCACACCAGAAGAGTTCCAGGAGGCAAAAGTTTTACTTGGTAAAAGAATATGTGGTGTCTGATTACTCATCCAAATTCAAAACATGAGATTGCCATATCCCTGTAGGTTTGCAAGGCATCCACAGACTACTCAAATATATAATTTACAAAAATGAACATTATCCAGCAAACAGGTATTCAATACATATCAAAAACAACCCAACAGATTAATTTGCAAAGATTGCATTTCTTTGTCACTTTCTTGACCTTTAAAGTAAAGCCTAATTCCAATTAGTTCAGTTATAAAGTCCATAACTCTTGTAGGTACTGCAGTGTGCAACACATTATCATTTTACAATGTTCTCCCTGATTTGCAGCACAAAACATGCACTCCTTATGGGAATTTGTTGGCAGGCATTTAGGGCAGCTGGAAGTGATCATGAAGTGCAATTACTGTCTGTGCATATCCACATCTGGAAAACAGTTCTTTGCAGATTTTAAAATAGCCCTAATGAAGAATGGAACCTTGTACTTGAATAGATGGAAAGGGTGAAGGGGTCTCAACGCCAAATTTGTTAGGGAGCTAGAATGAAAAGAACACACTGTACAGAAATAGAAAATAATTAATGGAAAATTAATTATTGTCAGAAATGTTTGCAATCATTCTTCATGGAGGGAGCAATATCATTCTTGGGCAGGGGTGAAGGGAAGTTCTCCATTAAATAAAATATTTCAGATTTGCCATTAAAGATTTAACAGTGATGATATTGGCTGAGTGAAGTACGTTAGGTGACATTATCTCATGAAGTCTTGTGGCCAGACAGACACCAGTTGGTATGAGAACTGCTAAGAGATTTACTGTAAAAGGTCTAGGGGCAAAATGGAGGCAACGGAAGAAATACCAGCATTATGGTTAAAAGGTTGCAACAACGGGTTCCTTGTGACAGGAGCTGCTATGCAACGGGCTGGGTCCAGCCCTTTCATTGCTGGGGAGAATCTCCTGTGTGTACGCTCAAATAAACTTCACAGTATTTATTAATACCTCTCTGTGACCTTGGGCAGACTGGCCAAATTCCTGGTTGCTTTAGGGTGATGCAGAGCTGAGGATGTTCGCTTTCTAAAAGTAAATTAATGTGCACAAGAACCTGTCCCTGGAAATGTCCCCAGGTCAGCCATGCTGGGCTCAATTATTCTCACGGTATTGATGTCCCTCAGCTTGAGCTCAAAGCAGTGGATGCCGCTGCTCCTCAGCACCTCCAAATTTTGGGCAAATTAAACATAAAGTATGTAAAGCAGAACACACAGTACTTCAGATACATGTTTCCCACATTTAAATGTATTCCAAAACCTCCTTTAAAATGATTTCATTTTTAATCTTCATCTTTGGAACTACCTAAAGCTTTCTCTTTTGCTCCTCCCAAGAACAAGTAATCCCTTTTTCTCCTTTATGTGATCGATATTCAGGTTTTAATCCTTCCCTGTGCACCCTCTGTGGTGAGGCTTAAAGCTGCAGCTCTGACCACTCGCAGCCATCAAAAATCTCAGAGCAGCACACTCTCCCTGCAGCCTCCCGTGCAGGAAATCACCTGTCACAAAGTTTTTCTGCATTTCTCCCTCCCCGTGTTTAGCTATTGGTGCTTTATAAATGGCTTCGGCTTTCCTCCCCCGCAGGTAGGCGCACCAGTCTAATAAACTGGATGTGCAATTTGCAAAATTTGACTCCTTCCAGTTGAAACAATCTTTAACAAATGGTTCCCCCTCTTTTTTTCTCAGCAGACCTGCCTAAATCACTGTCTCCCTCATTTCAACAGAAGCTGGATCGTGTCCGATGTCAGCATTCTTATACTTAGAATGTTAATTACAATAAGAAGCTAAACTATACAAGTAGTTAAAACAAATACAAACAGAACTCGATGAATATAAAAGATCATAATGACAAAAGTTTTGCAACCTTTTTTTCCCCTGAGGGAGAAAAACTAAATCAACAAAAGCTTTGACAAGGGAGGGTGGTAAAAAATTGAAGGCTAGTGAAGCTAGAACGGCTCAAGTGGGAGTAGTGAATTTCTGCTGTCCTGAACTAATTTTGCAGCCCACAGGGGAGCAGACTGGCCAGGTCACCATGCAGGATGGTATCTTAGTTACCTTACAAGTGCAGACCACAGCTGACACTCTGCCCAGAGCAGGCAATGCCCCTGGATTTCCTCACTGACTGCAGTCTCTAGCTGGCTTTCCTGCACGATGGGGCAACACAGAAAAGAATAAGCTGTTTCTTCAGCAGGTTGTGACTTTATTCATCACCCCCGAGCCTACAGGTCACCTCACCTGAGTGCTCCTGAGGCATGAGCACAACCTTGCCTGTAAAGCAGAGCTGGGCACCAGGTATTTCTGCCAGAGAGGATCTCCCAGATACTCTTTGTGCAGCCAGATTTCATCAGAACAAAGCCAATGCTAATGCAAGGCTAGGCCCTTCTAATGATGTTTTGAGTAAACACCGGGCTAAGCAGAGTCGTATTAAGTGGATTTTTCTTTCTTTAGTTGGGAAGGAACCATTGGGAGCATCTGTCCCTACGTTAGCACCACAGTGAGCACAAGGTTTCATGGGGTATTTCCTGAAGCAAGGCAATTATTTCTGCTAGAAGCCGGAGGATCTCAGGGAACACTTTGAGGGGCTTTACTTGCAATGTTCCTGAAGACCTTTATTGTCCCAGGAATCTCTGCCATGAAATCACTCAGAAGGCTTCCCTGGGAGTTGCATGTTCAGGTCACCCTTGTCCTCTCCATTAGGTCCAGAGGACCCAGGAGGGAGAAGAACTAAAATCCTTATTCATGGTCTGCATGTTGTGGGTAAAGTCTGTTCTCAGGTACATCTCAAGCAAAGGAACATTATTATTGCTGTTGTTGTTGTTGTTGTTGTTACTCATAGCAGGACCTAGAGTGAGCCAACATGCAAAAATGTAAAGCACCTCCCTTGTAGCATTCACAATATAAAAATACAGAAAATGATAAGCAAAGTATTACTGTCAATAGTGCTGTGCTTGCATTTTCCTCTAGAAGTAGCTTTACATTAGAAAAATTGGTGTTACAATGAAGCCTGATTTGTAATTAACACTGGCTTATTTTCCACACAGATTTTTTTCATTACTTTTATACTAGAAAGAGTACCATCACAAAAAAAAAACCCAAAACCCCAAACCAAGTATTTTTGGCTTAGGGAGAACTGTCCTGAAGGCCTCAGGAGTGAATTTTTCTGTGTGCTGCGCCATTCTCACCTGGAAGCCCGACTCATCAGCAAGACTACATCTCCCCTAACACTTCACTGTCTGAGATTTCCCAAGTGTTCAACTTCCTTTCAGTAAGAAAAGAAACCATGATATATTATGGATGTCTTAGTAACAAACTCCAATTTCCCTGTGGTACAATATTAAAAATATTTTGGGGACCGAATTCATTTAAAATGAGATGTTAGATGAAAAATCATAATAAAACTGAAATCCCACCTCTGCACCCCCACCCCGGAAAATTATGCAGAAAGAAATTTCTATCCAAAGTTAGTATTCCCACTTCTCAGATGGAAAGAAAAGCATAGGGAAACGAGATGCATTTTCCAATAAATACATACTGAGTCTGTGACGAGGTATAAACTTAACATCAACACATCATTCCTAGCACTACACAGATTTCTCTCTGCTGGAAGCAAGAGTACAGTTACACATAGGCCTCCAGACAGCTGGCCTGCAGTAGGAATTTTTCAACACTTTGAATTTTAGATAGATGAGAAAAAGAAAAAGCATCTATGCCACAAACCTGGTGGGAGAAGTTTTGCCTGCGGGAGTTGATGAATATTCAAATCACAGCTTCCATGAAATACCATAGCACCTTAGTTAAATGGAGTTTGTAACAAAATCATTCCTCGACCATTTCAGATCTAGTCCACAAATCAAAGTGTTTCTGTTCAAAACAACAAAAACAAACAGTACAATATCATTTTCCCTAATTAAAATAAAATACTTGAGTAAATTATTTTTTTTTACCTAATCCCTCTCTTTTCCAAAGCCAGTGTTCAGTGTAATTTACATTCTCTGTCTTCATCTTGCAAACAAGGATCTTTAGCCATATGCAGGTTAAAAGATTTGCCTAAGGACATCCCTCATGCCATTAGTCCTAATTGAGTATCTCACACTTGCTCACACTGTGTCCCTTCTCCAGTCATGTGGCAGTAGGTACCATAGTTTACCATTGCACTGGAAGAGAAAGACTCACACTAATTAATAAAGCCTGACAAATGCTTGAGGAGAAATTTATTTATTGTATCAAATATTTTGCCTTCTTGTACAAAAGGTGTAAACACTAATAAATTAGCTGTAATGATAACTGTAAATCACTGAGATACTTAACTCCTACTGAATGTATCCTGAACATTAAATAAGAGGAAAATGTATTTGGAGATAAGTAAGACCTCATAAAAAAAGTAAATTAAATTAAGGAGTCCAGGAGAGTCTGGAACAAATATATCAGTAGGTCCATGTGACAAGTGGTAGTTGATAACTACTTCCAGTCTTTTGTGATGATCCTCAGTGCACAATGACCAGTATTTCTCATGATCAGAGCTGGGCTGGAAACACAGTGAAAGTATTCAAACACGTAAAGAAAAACAACATTGTCTGTTACCTCCCTTTTTAGGTGTGGGACAAGGGTCTAGTGCAGTGTATGAACAACTCAGGGGTAATAATCAAGAGCCATGGGCTCATTACAAACACAGTAGACAAAAGTTTTCATGTAGGGAATAAGTCCCTCGAATAGTAAGAATAATACTCAGCACTTTGCATGTTCAAAGACACCTTGAGAAGTGGGAGAAGGGTCTGTGTTAGTACCTACATTTTGCAAACAGAGAAAATAAAACCCTGAAGTCCATTTTCATCTCAATGAACTCCCAGTTGCTCAAACACTTGTGTCAGGGCTGGTTCTCCTAAGCCAAGAGCAACTGAAAGACCCCCCTCAGTCATAATTCACATCCTATGTTGCTCAGTTTCCCCTCCAGACAATAAATCAGTGGCAAAGAAAAGGTGTGGATCCCAGCCATGACTACTGTCAGCTAGGAGATCTTTCATCCTTGTCTGTCATCCTTGAGGGCCAAATCCTGCTCTGGCTCATTGGGGAAGGACACCTGGACACAGGCAGCTCTGACAGCCCAAGGAAAGCAGACCCTTGGGGAAAGAAACTAATTTTCCTGGAGCTTTGGGACTACTATTTTCTCCCCGTGAAGGGATGGGAGAGTGATGCCAAGGGACTTCAGATCCAGACCCTCAAACCCTAGGAAGCAGCCAAGGACTCCAGCCGAAGCTACACAACTTTTCCCCAAATGCTGCCCCTTCCTAATTCTGCTTTTGAAGAGATTTGCTTACAGCATCTCTGGCTTCCTTCTCCCCACCTGCCACTCAAACAGAGCTAAATGTCAAATGTCTTTGCCATCAGCCATGCCAGGCATGCTATAAAAAGCAGCTGTCTCCCTGACAAACTGTGCTCTCTCAAAGTCCTGTCTTCAACTTTGCTGTAATTTGCATTCTTCCTTTAATTTTATTTTTAACACTCTCTCTCCCCAGCAGTCTGTTTGTCTCCCGGGGATCACTCTGTGGCAAGGGCATCCCAAAGGAGCATGCTCCCCTCCACAAGGCCCTGCAGGAGCAAAGACAGGTGGGAATACCTGAATCCGTGAGGACCCGGGGATAAACCAAGTAACACAATCATTCCATGGTCTGCTTAAACCATCCTGGGAGGGAGATGCTCAGGGGAGGACTCCTCAGTGACAGGTCCCATCACCACCACGCTCCATACGCTTGAGGCATGGCTTAAGGCACCCTCTCACCCTGCTATTGCCCACGGGTGCTGACAGCACAAACAAGCAGCACAGGTAGAGTAAGGTTTGGAGAAGCCCACAGTGACTTTGGGGACCAGCTCTGAGGAGAGCTGAGCAGAGTTTACCCAAGCACGGTCATCTATGAGGGTACCTGCAACACAGTCCTCTCCTGCTCATGGGCACATTTCTCATCTGGAGCTGAGCCTTGTGGGCAGACAAATGCTGGTTTTGAAAGACTGTGAGAAAAAAAAAAAAAAGCTGCTGACTTTCTGACAGAAAATTGCATATTCTGTGCTGTTTTCCAGAGGAGTAGCATTGTGGGGACTTTATAATGCGTCTGCCTATTTCCAAAATTACTTAGTTGAAAAAGTATTTTTTTTAGAGAAGAAGGGTAGTTTTTCTCCTCCCCTTCCCACCGTAAAAAGTTTCCAGCTGGCCATGGCAGGGCTGCTCAGCATTTCATCTCCCCCCAGCACAGAGGGGTATGGTGAGATCCCACCCTGCCCGCCACCCCCAGCCCAGGCACCACCAGGCTCCCCCCAGTCGCTGCTTTTTCTGGACTTGTCACCCTCCAACATTCCTTTTCCTGTGCCATCAGAAACTCTGGTAGGAAAGAAAAGTGCATTTTTTCAGGTGGAGTTGGCCCAGGACCCCACCGCTATTTGTCTCTTCTCCTCCAGTAATTGCCTAGTCCCATTTTCATCCCAACACAGTCTTCGCCAGTGAGTCACCCGTGACATCTCCTGCAAGACACCCCTCTCAGTGCCAGTGAATTTTGTAGCAAACATGGCATTTTACCCTCCCTCACAAAACCAGCCTATCCTGCTTGCTTTGAATTTACGGTTTGATTCTGAGAAGGCATTTTTCAGAGAAAATGTCCATTTTGACTACCATCCTTATCTGACCCCTACGGCATCCGCTCTTCCGTGTCACTGAGCAGGAAAGGTACTATTAGCCTTGTTGTCAGCCCCACAAATAGTCCAGAAATTCGGACTTTATTCCTCCTGTCTCATTCATTGCGACCAAAAAAATTTTTGCAACCAGAGACATGCTCACAGTATGAAGCATTAGCCACGAGAGAGTCCGGCCCTTATTCCCAGAGCTGCAGTGACACCAGGCAAAACACAGCAAACCTGCCTCTGTTTGCACACAAGAAAATAGGAATGAAATACAAAACCATGTATATAAGACACAGATAAAATGAGACTAATAGTAAAAAAAGACTTGTTTTAATTCTTCCGCTGCAGGATTAGCTCTGTCAGATTTCCCAGTGTTTATACACGTAGAAAAGGTATTGAAACTTCAGGGTGAATCCAACTTAGAAATACTTGATGGTGGAATTTTTTTAAAATACTGTCGAGGCAAGTCCATACTTGGGTGACATGCTCTCAGAGGATTCCTTTCTGATATGGGATATTAATAGGACATGTGGAGTCAAGAAAATTTACTATATGCTGAGAGTTTGGTATGGCAGACAGGCTTTACCAGTTCATTTCAACTTCGTCTTTGCCATGTGGTCTTCACTTACTTTCTGTTCTTCCCTGTTAATTGCTACAGTCACTTGCAGAGACGTCATTGGGAAAAGAAATTGACTCAGACAATAACAGAGTGTCCTGATGCAAAACTAATCTCATTTAAACAGAGATTCTGCCCAAAAGCGTGAGAAAGCCCAGTTCAGCAAAGTCTATAAGCAGATGCTTAAATTCATCCCTATTAAACCCAACACATTAGTGCTTCCCTAAAGATTTTGCAGATTTGGGGCTCCTGCCTCGTTTGTAAATGGTGAGTGGCTTTGATTTTAGTGTACCAAAGGAGTTCAAAAGCAATTTAATTTCCATAATGAGAATCTTTCCGCCAACAAAAGACAAGTGGTTCTAAGTAGGTCTTTTTGCTGTCTATTTAAATTAGATTAAATAAGATTATGGTGTTATTAGCGTTATTATTAGGAAATTACTATTCACAGCACTTTTATTGTCATATTCTACAATAAGGAAAGCAGATCTATTAAAATGATTGAACATCAATACATAAGCTCTTAATAATCCAATGGTATCAATGAGTTCATCTTTTCAATTCAGTTGCAAGAGCCTTCATTTGCTAGTTAATATCCAATTGTTCATTAGAAGAGGTTCTCTGAAACTCAGCAGCTCTGTAATGATGATACATAGTCATTTCAGTCATTTCAGTCAACCTATTCTTAGTACAGCCGTTAAATGCCACTTAGTTGTTGCTATGTAATAATGGTATCATGACCCAGACCATGACATCGTACTTTTATCTTGTCATACATTTTAAACCACGCCAATGACACATGCTCCAACTGGGGTTTTTAAGGTACATGTGCACAGGGTTGATGGCTATGTTACAATGCTCATCCCTCCAACTCAGGGCTGAACAGTAAGTCCACTAGTTCCCAGACAGCGTGATAATAGTATATATCAGAAGAGAAGTAATGGTTGTGCATGAAACTGAAAGAGGGGAGATTTAAATTAAATATTAGGAAGATGTTCTTTCCTGTGGGGGTGGTAAGACCCTGGCCCAGGTTGCCCAGAGAAGCTTTGGCTCCCCATCCCTGAAGGGGTTCAAGGACAGGTTGGACGGGGCTTTGAGCAACCTGGTCTAGCCAGAGTTGGAGTTGCCCCTGCCTGTGGTAGGGTGGTTGGAACTCAATGATCTTTAAGTCACTTCCATCTCTGATCATTCTATGATTCTCTGTATTTGCTGTCTATGAATTACTTATTATGGTAGGGGGTATCTCTATTTTTTTCCAGCATAAGAACCTCCAGATTAAGTTGAATCAATGTCAATACAGTACAGATTCTTAGAAATCACTTTTATTCCTGGATAAAAACAGAAATCTTTATCTGTCTATAACTATCCAAATATAGCTCTAACAAAGACAGTTTTCACAGTTCAAGGAGGATGGTGATTTTGTACCTGCCTCAAAGTTTAGGCTATTTAGATCTTATCTTTAAATTGCAATTGTTGTTGTCCACATTTAAACTGTGTTATCACTTTGAGTAACAAGCATGGGCCAAACACCCCTGTCATCAGTGCAATTTTGGCTAGAATTTAGATGGAGAGCTTCAGGTTGGCAAGAGACTCCTAGGGGAAGGATTTCAGTATTCATTTAAAATGGAGCACATGCCTCTGTGCATTGCTGAACAGAGGTGGATTTAAACACAGAATTAAATTCTTTGCTGAATGGGACTTATCTAAGTGAGAATGACTGCAGCTAGATAGGGCTAGTTGTGGACCTGAGGGAGAAAGAAATCACAACTTTGTTTCTTAAATCCTCCAAACTGCTTCAGAACTGTTTCTAGAGATTACTTTTCTCCCATTTATCCTGCAGGAGTGCTGACGGCATGATGACTTAAACCATAAAGTACCCCCAGCTCTTACTCTCCAGCCGTAAACTGGTGGTTTCTATCCTGCATTTGCAATCCTTTTATTGCCTATTCTGTCTTTGCAAAGAAATAAACAATCCTTTTTTTTTTACAGAAGTGAGATATCCATTTAATCTACATGCATGATAGCTGTTGGTAGACAAAGAACGTCTGTTCTTCACAAAAGAGATCAACACGTGTGTGTGTGTGAATGTTGCCATTTGTGAGCAGCTCCATCACCAAATGAGTTACACTTTCTGGGGTTGGTTGGAACACCTTTGGGACCAGCTGCAGGGCAACCCCACTACTGAGGTATTTCCAAAGGAAATACAGACAGCACCTGCAATTCTGAGTCAATAGAGTTAGCAGTGTCCTCTACTGGATGATATTTGTGGCTGGATATGACATACATGCCCAGATGTTTTCTTTTTACTCCATCTCCTTCTTTGCTTTAGCCACTAGTTTGATTCAGGCAGACAAGAGGTTCTGGGGTCCTTCTTAGGACCTTCACTGCCTCCCAGGAATTATACAGAGGAGAAGCACTGTGTTTCCAGTCGCAGTACAGTCCCCCTACAAATTTACCATTTCTCCAGCTGATTGCATGATGAAATAATATGTGATGTTATGGTTTGTGCATGAAAGACTGCTATGTGTCAGAAAGGCTCAACCCTAGTTTGACACATAAGAAAGCAATTAGGGAGACATGAGAAGCTAAATGTCTCAAGAAGAATGATGAAAAACTGTGGGATCTGGCTAATTCCAGAGGCAACACCAGTTATGTTATTACTTGATGCCAGTAGTTACAAAAATAGTAACTATGCTCCTTAGCCCCCAGTGATTCTCTCACATTGGCTGAGAGCTGCCACATCACTAGCAGCAAAATTGTTTCATGTGTCTGGAACAAACAGTCTACAAGGAACACAAGAGACATCACAAGTAGGTCGCTATTCACACATGTGCATGTCCCAGGGGACGGCAGCATGCATGAGCTAGTCGTGTTGATAAGGGTGAGACTGCCTTGACAATATTCTGGCAAACAGGAAAAGATCCAAGCCATTGACTGCACAAGACTGCAGTTGGCTTCATGACTGATATGGAAGCCAATACAACATCATCTCAGAGACGTGATAAAGGTTTGCCATGGCTCATCTGGTCCCCACTGGGAAGAAACAGTTGTCAGTGAGGAACAACCAAGGAAAATGTTTGAATGCTGAGCACACGAGTGCAGAACGAGGTGACACCTATAGAGGAACAGGTTTATATAGGCAAAGATCCTGGATTCCCACCACTGAGCTGTCAGGCAAGCAAAGACCAATGCCAAAAATAGAGGATAACTGAAATTCGTGTCGAAGCTATGAAGCTGAATCCAATCCAAGATGCCCTGTGGCTGTTTAACTTCCTAGGAAAACTTAAAACAGTCTCCCACAGTCAGTCTCAATCTTCTCCACTCGTAATAGCTCAACAGTTCCTCTTGCCATGATAAAAGGCTGTCAAGAAACAAATCCACAATATCTATAAGGAAGGTTTAGAGCCAGGCAGTCATCATTTGTATCCATGTCTCCGAACACAGCAAGAATGTGGGGTGGGAATGCGCCGTTTTATTCACATTCCAGCTGCAAAATATTAAAAACTTCTACAAACGTCATGACCTAACTCATGATTTTTGGCAGCTACCACTCTCTCAGGGATCATCTACTTACGTCAGATTCCTTACTTCATTTAAGAGACATGTTGTCAAACAACTGTCACGTGCAATTTCCTCTGCACCTGAGATTTTTCCTCCAAGGATGAGCCAACTGCAGTAGCCTGGTGGTGGGACACTGAACCCATGTGTGCCTCTACTGTAGTCATTTATAAGAGCAGGACAGATACTTGAGTGGAGACAGTTCCTATGCTAGCAGCTATGAGGAGAGCAAACTGAGACCACTTGTAGCTTTGGATATTGCCATAAATTTTACTTGCTTAGGGGCAGTTTTATTCAGTGCTGGCTGGCTTCTGGTAACACCCAAGTTAGTTAGTGTGCATCATCTCTAATAAAAAGAATGGCAGCCTGAAGAACAAAAACAGGGAAGGACTGGGAAGACCTCAGCCAAGTAAAGTGAACTTGTGTGATGTACAGAATTTTTATCCACCTTAATATTAGAGGATGCTAGTCAAAGATGGGCTGTGGGGGTCATTCATCATAAGTCACCCCTCCACAGTTTCATCTGGAGGCAGTGTCTAGCTGCTTCCTGGGTGCTATAAGATTTCTATCAAAGTAACCTTAGGTGAGCTAAGAAAATCAATTGTAAATCCCAAAATGAGGAAGCTATTTCTTAAGTAAATTGAGAAAAAAATATAAAAACAAACGAAAAAAACCCAAACTAAAAAAAAAAAATCCCTCTAAAAAATGTTCTCACATATGCACAAACAGCCTCGTTTGTGCTAATAAGTCTAGCTTAATGCATCTCCCAGTCAAAAGAGATGTATATATTAGTGCTATCGCATGTAGCAATTAGAACCCCCCTGACATCCTGTTCTTTCTGCTCCTTCCCCCTCTCCAGTTTTCAAAAGACTTCAGCTCCTAAAATCACTCACCCTCATATCCCATTCCCCTTGATGTCAGCATCAGCCAAGTTGCCCTCTTCCTTACCTTCTTTAAGTCTTCAAAGGTAATTTTAAAGAACACCTCATTTAGCTTTCATTTTGCTGAGATTCAGCCTGCCCATAAATCAGAGCTGAAGGGGAACTGGAGAGGGTCTCAGCTAATCAAAGCTCCAATCTCTAAAATGTTTAAATATAAATCAAAATAGTTGAAGGCTCTCCAAAGCTTCAATTTTCTTTGAAAGCCCTAGTTCTTATTTTTTCTTCGCTTAGCTCTCAATTTCATCCTCATCCCTTGAAGGTATTTTTCTAAGTATTTTTCAGTCGTTTTCTCCAAGACATTGAGCTGCCGGTTCAAGAATTATATTAAATTTTGACCTGTGAGTGAGTTACCATTGCTCCCAAGTAGAAGCGCTTTGTCCAAATTAAGGTTTTAGGGTTCAGCTCCTAAATTGAAGTTTACTAATGACTTTAAGGCTAAAAATGTTCCTAGAATCTATTGAAAACATGACTTTGATCATCCATTCCATATTGCAGTCAGTACTGCATGCTCCATATGTCAGAAATGATAAAATGTTCTTGCTTCCCTCTTTTGCTTCAGAAGTCTGGAAGTCTGCTAAATTAATCTGCTTACCTGTCTTTACCACATCTTATAGTTCTGGAATGCAATATGGGTTAGAAAAGTTAAGAATATAAGCTTATTTCTCTCTCTTCCTCCCTCCCCTCCTTCCTGCGTTAAAGTTATTGCAAGAAAGGAAAAAATTACACATTGTAAAAGATATTTTTGTCCTTGGGTTTAATCATTCAAGCATGTGAGTTTACCTAAAGAGTTCTCATTGAAAAGCTGATCCTTTCATTCTTCCCAATATGTGGGGTATCAGCATGTCTTACCGGTGCATTTCATTTTGCTGAAATAACCAGTCTTTCAGAAACCTTCCTTGTAAGAATTAAAAATGGGAAATGTGCAGTGTATGAATATTTGGGCATTTTTCCGGGTGTGTGGTGCCCTTGCATCAACATCAATGTGTGAAAGAGTTTCTGTGCAAAAATTCAGCAGGTATCTCTTAACAGATGATGTACACATAATTAGGATTTGATGTATTGACACTGGGCACACAAGGTTATGCAAATCAGGATTTAAGAATACGTCTTGTACCATCCCAGAATGATGCCTGCCCTATCTAAGATGGCTGTTTTAGGGAAAGGCTCTTCAGTGAGTGGGTTGACCTTTTCAGATCTCCCTTCTAGATGCCTGAGTTAGGGCAGATGAACCTCAATAAAAATACTGAGTTATGTCAAAGTTTGGTAGATTTTTGGGTAAAATTTTCCACATAATATGCATTTTTACTTACTTGCATCATGAAACAAATTTCTCTAGATTTAAACAGAATTTTGAACCTGGATTGGTTTCAATTGCCTCACACGATAAGAAATTTCTTTGTGAAATGTTTTCAACACTCAAAAAGCACACTTTCCACTAACAAAATATTTGACAGGTCTTTAGCTGCACATGAGTAAGCCTCTCTCCAAACTCTGTTTTGCCCGTATATGAGATAAGTGAGCAGAACAGCTAGTTCAGGAATGCAGGACAGCATCCAACTGAATGGGTCAGTGGTCCCTGGGAGCAACAGCTCCTACAGAGGAAGGGAAAGGGAAAGGGAAAGGGAAAGGGAAAGGGAAAGGGAAAGGGAAAGG
>JAOXJM010000019.1:4672532-4683316 GCA_026413425.1 Tringa solitaria | reverse complement strand
TGGTGAGACACTGGCCCAGGTTGCCCAGAGAAGCTGTGGCTGCCCTATCCCTGGAAGGGTTCAAGGCCAGGTTGGATGGGGATTTGAGCAGCCTGGTCTAGTGGGAGGTGTCCCTGCCCAAGGCAGGGGGTTGGAATTCAATGCTCTTTAAGGTTCGTTCTAACCCAAAATATTCTATGATTCTATAAAATAATGGCATTATGCACTTCTGTGCCCCAGCTCTCTCACTGTTTTTGCATGTTTTGAATTTGGACCAAAGTCTTTTTGCAAAACCAAGATCCTATTTGCCTCTGAGAAGATCATCTCTTGTTTCTTCTTCCTATTTCTGAAGTGGCTGGTGAGATACTTCCCATCTATAACCTCATCCTTTCTGTCAGGTTACCCTCTAGTAAGGCATATCAGATGATCACATTTCCCCTTAGTTACCCACCATTCCAGAACTTTTCTTCTCAACAAGAGCTTACTCTTTACTTGACTACTATTTCCAAGTAAGTATAAGATCATGAAGATATAACAGGTGTTTACAGTATTCTCTGTTGGGCTGCTTTTTTTTTTTTTAATTTCAGACATTTCAAAAATAAGGAAGAACAAATCATTCTTACATTCAGAAGAGAGCTCAAGATTTGATAATACCTATAGTTAGTTATTCCAAAATATAATTGCCAAAATGCTTTTCTCAGTTGAACACTTAATTTATTTCACATGAACCTATTCAACAAATCATCCTTTTTGGTCCCCTATTAACTTTACAGAGCCATGTATAGCAATTGACTTTAGTATACTGACTTTAAACTCTTTGGAAAAGTAAAGACATTTGGTTCTGCATTCATGCAGTGTCTTCCAATGCATTCAGCTCCATGATCAACACACAAAGTGTTACCATCATGCAAATAACACTACCTGGCAAAACATTTGTCATTAGGATTGATGGAAATAGTCAATGGCTCCATAAATTCTCACTTCCAATAACCACAGCTACTCATTACCTCAAATCCCATTTAAGGCATTTTTGGATCACAATTTCTCTTCTCCCACTCCAACAATAGCACCTTTAAAAATTAACATTGTGCTCATTGCTTAAATGTAATGAAATGTTTTGTCCACCACACAAGGAGCTAGATCCTAAAGCCTTTCCTTCTTCCTCAGGCAAAACTCCAGCAAGACAATTCAAAATTACCACATCATTGCTATCATCCTGCTTAATATGCATGAGAAGGGGGTGTTACTATGAAGTAGCAGGGATGGGCACAGTTCAACAGTTACTTCCAAAAATCCTGTTTAGAAAATTTGTAAGTGGAAATGTTAGTTTGTTGAAATATAGTTCCCCATCCACTTGCAAATCCCAGTGACAAAAAAAAATTCACTTTAAATTAATTTGAACATCTCTCTTACTTGTGGTTTTCTATTTTTAGATATAGGATTTGTGTCAGATATTCTATGGCAAGCTTGACAATACTGTCTAGTGTTATTCGTATTATTCTCGTTATTGATATTGTGCTCCTTATGGAAGCCTTAATCATAAATCCCACTGGGCTAGATGTTGTGCATACTCAACCCCTAAAGGATGGCCCTGCTCCAAAATAGTTTTGGATTAAAACATGACAAAAAAGAAAAGATTGATACAAGACAAACAGATGGAAAACATGAGCACAATACAGCTGGTCAGCTGAATAGGCAAGAGCTCAACCCACCGGAAGCTAATTTCATTTGGTTCCATTGCTTCAAACAAGGCAATTAGTCTCACCACCACCAACCCATTTTTCCAGTGAGCCTGGAGAAGGCCAGCAGATAGAACAAGAGAAAATAAGAAGGAACAGATTAACATCACATTTGACAAAGCTTTAGAATAACCTTTTGTCGGAAACACCCAGGGAGAGACCTGGCTGGTTCTCAGATGCACAGAGGCAGATCTGTGTATGGGGTTATAAAATGAGCAGCCTGGTAGCAACCAGGAGGTGGACTTGATGACCCAGTATTAGCCATGTATATGGAGTGTGTTTTTTGGTGTTAGGCCCAAAAGACAAATAGACAGATATATGTTTCAGAACACCAAAATGACATGAAGAAAATAAAGGTTATTAAAAACAGAATCTATACACACTAAAAAAGGGGTTTTATGGAGAATAGAGGCCACAAATATCTGAAAAGTACTGGTTATTTTCATAAACTGTAATCGTACTTCACATATGCAAGTTAAACTCCTATTTCTGCAAAAAGACACACTGTTTGCTTGGTTCTTTGAAAGACTCTCCATTAGAAAAAACTATCATAACATTTTCCATCTCTCAGAATGGTAATTTAACCTGTCCAGAGCTCTGAACTATTGCAGCCAGGCTACTTCTGGCCTAGATGTGTCTTGCTACACCATCCAAAGTTTGCTCCTATGCTTAAGAAAAAACCTTCAGAGAAGAGACCATATGCTGAACACATTCTAATATTGTGTTGACTACACTTTCTGTTCAGATGTTACTTTTTTACATATAATATTTATACTGCTTACAAAGCACAGAAGATTGGTGTTGCTCTATGTTCAAAATGGAGCCTGCTCTAGAATCATGATCTGGACAGAGAGGAGAGCAGTAGAACCCCTCTCCCACTTTTCCAACAGGCATCCATTGGAAGGGAACTCGGATTTCAATGTCTGTTAAGCACACCAAGAAAGTCACCTTGTCCTGGTGAGACGTCTTAGGCCTCCCGAAACATTGAGCAGACTCCACATATCAATCAAAATAACAGAATGAACGTACCCACAATCTCAGTCCACATTGGCATTTGTGAAACTATAAAGCTGTCATGTAGCCCAAACTCATCTCTTGTGGGAAGAAACTAATTGACCGTCTTATTTTTACAAATGGTTCAAAGCAGTAGAAATTTCAATCCAATATTTAGTTGGGGAAGTAACCACAGACCTTCACGAGGAAAGAGGAGCATCTAAGTGTGGACAGACTGGAGGCAGATGAAGAAAACCAGTGGCTGTTCCTCGTAGCTGAGTCACTCCCATTTTCATTGTGGGTTAAGGTTGAGCTCCTACAGTGCTTGTACCCTGTTCCTCTCTTGTGCCAGTCCAATCCCCAATGAATGTAGTAGATATCCAGGGTAGAGTGGACCCTGCATCACCATAAACATGTTTAGAGCAATTATCTTCCTAGGTCCAATGTTACACCTCTGACAGAAGTTTTGGTCTTTCCCTCCTCTGACTCTCAATCCCACTTCAGCTAGACATCAATAGAACTTTCTCTGGCAATTGAAAAAAATATAAATCCCTCCTCTAACTATGGTACAACAGCTACCAAATCACAGAGTTGTCCATAATCAAGTTTTCCTCATTCTATCTCTCTCTCTCTAGCCAGAGAATCTCATTGTGATAGGAGCAATAGTAAGTAGCCATAGCTGTTTGACCAGGCCCCCTAATGCATGGGTGACTGTGTTTGGACACATGCTGGCTGTGGCCCTCCGGTTGCGCAGTGACTCTGTTTTGCCCTCTCATCTTGTCCTCTCATCATGTCGACTTGCTGGTTCTTGTAAGCAGATTTGTCTTGCTCCACAACAGCGCTTTCCACCCACAGGTCTCACAGTATGTGTGGGAAGATGCATCAGTTGAGGTCCACTGCAATAACCATTGGCTGAACATTGCATAGCCCCTGAAAATCCTGTGTGACAAAGTCCCTCCTCAGAACTCACTGAAGTCAAGAGAAAGACTTACAATTTACTTCACTGGGGTTTGGATCTAGCCTGTGAGGATTTGATTTCTAAGGCTGTTGATCTGCTGCCTTCCATGAGCACTAATTTTACTAACATATTTTTCAAGGCAGTTCAGCTATTGCTTGGATAATTTCAAATCTGCCAAGTCAAATGGATGTGTTGCATGCCATGGTCCATAAAAATGAAAGGTCAGCTATTAATTGGCTTCAGTTTAAGCTCAGCGACTTCAGAAAAGTCCTTTTCACAGCCACAACATTTAATTTATGGATAGATATATTTAGATCTATTTATTTCAAGAACAAAATTCTCTGGTTTGCAGTCATTGATTTTATAAAAGAGATAATAAAAACGTAATGAGTATGGAGATGCAGAAGTGGAAATGACACGGAGAAGGTAATAATCATTAAAATAAAAATATAAACAAGTCTATAAACTAAACCCTCAAGACATTTGCCATGTGCAATGTAACTTTTATACCTCTTACTTCATAATGCATAACTTTCAAAGAAAATTAATTTAATTCTTTTGCTAACCTTACCCAACCCTAATCAAGTAATAGGTAGCAAGAAAAACAATTATATGCACACGCAGTAAGCTTTCATTTAGTTCAAGTGGCGATTCAAGTATTTTGATTGCATAATAAAGATCTGAAACCCATTTTCTTAACAGCAACACTGAAATCCCAGAAACTCTGTTTTTCACATGAGACTGCTTGGATACTTAAGCTCCTCGTAAGCTTCTAAAACAGGGGCTGACCTCTCTAAATTTCATCAGGTACTTTAGCAATGAATCAGAAATAAGCTATAAATATGGGACAAGTCTTGCAAGAGAGACACGGCTTATGGCCAAAGTATGATGCCCAACCAACACCTGGTAATGATGTAGAGAAGGACATCTGGACCCCAGTCTGAGTGGGCAGGGAGGAGAGGACTGACCCTCATCAGCCCAGCTCAGGTAGGACCACCCATGGCAGAGGATTTATCCATGGAAGCTTGTGCTGTGAGCTCAACCCCACAGCTCCATGTGATGGTGCATGAGAGCTGATGCCCTCTTGGGATGATCAACAGGCACCGCACCAGGCAGTGATGCCAGGCAGGAAGCACCTTCTGGGAAGATGCAAAGGGGTTTCCACAACAGAAGAAAAAGGTTGAAAAGCTCTTTAATCCCTCACTTCCTTCCCCAAGGTCCTGTTCTGAGCTCCCAGTAGTGTGATTGTTGCTTCACTGCAGAAGGAAGGATTGAATCACAGAGATATTGAAGTGGGTAGGGTGAAATTGGGACCTTTGGTCCTTAAGTCTACTCAGAGACATATGGCTTGATTTTTCCCGTTGTGAAGCCTTCCTACCTCCTGCTGCCTTCAACAGACCTCAGACTGCACACAGACAGATTAGAAAAACACACTGGCTGTTAAAATGTGTGATTACAGCTATTTCCATAATCACAGGCAAACATGTCAGCTTTAAATAGACCTACTCTCAGGTTCCCCACCTATAAAACAGAAAACAAAGCACTTTACACACCTTTCCAAGGCTATTTCTAGAGTTGACTGATGTCTCAAACAACAGAAGAAGAACCATGATCAGAAAGTCCAGAGATAAAAGAAGGTATATGATGCAGAAAATATTATTAAGAGACTTTCAGAAGCAGGGAAAGTTGCTCTGTACTAATAAATCCCTGAAGTTTTTGCTGCCCTTGAGTTCAGCGTCATGGCTGAGATATCCATAGTCATATAAAGATTGTAATTCTGTAAGCAGCTGTGTTGCTTGCCAAAAGCAAGATCAACAAACCAATCATTATCATGATTCATATCAATTAGTTTTTAAAACTGTGGGAGAGCCAAAAGCTTCAGCTCAGTAGGTGGCCTATTCCAGTGGCTGAGCCTCAGAGGATGTCAGAGTAATCCATGTGTCCTCTGACTTCTCAGGAACTTGAACAGGGACCTAACATCTTCGAATCACAAGTAAACTTACAAGTAAACTTGGGAGCTTTGGACATATCATAGAATCATAGGATCATTGTTTAAGTTGGAAGGGATCTTAAAAATCATCTAGTTTGAATCCCCCTGACAGGGGCAGGGACACCTCCCACCAGACCACGTTTCCTAAACCTCCTTTCAATGCGGTCTTGAACTCTTCCAGGGATGGGGCATCCACAGCTTCTCTGGGCAACCTGGGTCAGCGGTTCACCACCTTCATAGTGAAAAATTTGTTCCTGATATCTAACTAAATCTATCCTCTTCCAGTTTGAAACCATTACCCCTTGTCCTATCACTACACGTCCTTGTAAAAAGTCCCTCCCCAGCTTTCTTGTAGGCCACCTTCAGATACTGGAAGGCTTCTATAGGGTAGCCCCAGAGCCTTCTCTTCTGTAGGCTGAACCACCCCACCTCTTTCAGCCTGTCCTCACAGCAGAGGGAGTCCAGTCCTTTAAGCATTTTTGTGGCCCTCCTCTGGACCCACTCCAACAAGTCCATGTCCTTCTTGTGCTGAGATCTCCAAAGCTGGACATAGTACTGCAGGTGGGGTCTCACCAGAGCAGAGTAGAGCAGAATCACCTCCCTCAACCTGCTGGCCATGCATCTTTTGATGTAGCCCACGACATAGTTGGCCTTCTTCTGAGTTTCAACCCAACCCTGTGGGTAGCAGAGCCCTCAGTCACACACATTTCTGCAAGGAAGCATGAACTTAATTCAGGTGTGACAACATCATTCTTCCCTGTGTCTCCCTCATTTTCATCTCAGTTAACAAACAAAGCATTCTTCCATCTTTGGCTAGAAAGACATGTTGGGAGAAGTATTTTACTGAGCAGGTCTCATCCCAGGACAACAGCAGCCAGGAGCCAGCTGCCTGCAGAGCTGGAACAATTCATCCAGCTGCAGCTTGCGGCTAGTGCCCCAGAACGGGAGTTGGGGAGCTGCAGCTGCCAGGTTGGATTAATATTTTGGCAGACTGAATGTAACCCATAGGATGAACATTTCTGGCTGCCCCAGGCTCTCACTTGGTCTCTGCTTTGTGCATGTCTCCAACAAGGCAAAGGTCTCTTGACCCAAGTCATGACCTGGATGCATGTCTCAGGACACTAAGCTCCAGCAAAAGTGAAGGCAGGAACTGCAATACCCAAGGTCCCCCCACATCATCCCATTTAACTGGCTATAAATGACTGCTGAACTTCAAAACTAATTCATTTTTCCAGATTCTCAGCTTCTTAAGCATTTACAACTTAAAATACTTATCTCTCCCATTACCTCAACCAACTTGTTGATATGTCAAATGAGGAACATGTTGGCAAATTGGCTGCAAATGTTTCTTCTCCTTCCTCTACCCTGTCCAAAACATACAGATTACGCCATCCTGAACTCAAATAAACTCCCAACTGTGTTTATTTCATAGCTGTAAAGCTGATTTGACTGTTCAAATTGATACAAGGAAATAGAAACAAATCACTTTACAGCCTCCAAGTTGGCTTCTGCTGCCCAAACATCTTTCTTTGTGCCTCAGGCCTCAACAATCCTCCACCAAATGGGTCTGAGCACAAGCCATGTAGATGAGTTAGTTCTCACACATGTTTTTTAGGGCTTTTCACAGATCTTTTTTTTTCTTTTTCACTCCTTTTAATTTCCAAATATCTGTTTTTTCTTTAATCATTCACATGGTCACTAAGGACCTTGCCAATGCCCATTTAAACCAAATGATGTCTTCTTGAAAGGTACTGTCAGGCCATCCGGAAAGCTATCTTACAACTTCTTCCTCTAGTAGAATCTATAATAAGAACTGTGTGAATAACTGATTTTTTTGTTTTAATGCTTCAACTGCAAAACTAAGAAAAAAATTAGTACGGGATGAGTCTTAAACTGTTTCATTTTTCTCAAAGGAATGAAAACAAGCACGAAAACACAATAAATGTTTTATTGCAGTACTTTTTTCCTTTGAAAAATTATCACTGAATTTAGCTAAACTAGGCTTTAAAACATGCAGACTGTAACTCTTTGATTTTCCTTCCCTGCATTTGATCTTTTTTATTTTCTTCTGACAAAGTACTCTGCTAAATACAGCTGTTATTGGTAGATGTGGACTGACCTGAAACTGCTTTTTTAGCAATAAAATGCATCATTCTCTCAAAAATTATTCTTCTATATCCAGAGAGAGATCTAACCTTTTCCTCTGTTATAGCACAAAACTAAGTGACTACATTACTTTTCCTTTTTTTCTTTTTTTTTTTTTTTTGCTTTAAAATCTTGGCTAAAATCTCTAAAGTAGCTTCTAAGGTAGCTTCTGCTTTATCATCCCTAATGGCAGAAGGGGAAGGGACGGGGACAGGATCTCTCAGCGCCCTGCCTAGAAAGCAGTACTTGCTTGTGGTGGGGCACAGGGATCAGCCATGGGACTTTGCTGATACTGTTGACATGGAAAACATAAACCATGGCTCAGAGATGACATATCTGATGTCAAAGGCAACATTATTTATAGTGTGTTTCTTTCACTGACTGCGTTGCCATAGTGTTTCAGCTCTTCCTAGAAACACGGGAAATCCCAGAGCAGCCCCGTGGAGAGGTATTTTACTCCGTAACAAGGACCCTTGGGTGCATCTTGAACCCAAGGTTAACCCTGACTTTGGCTCCAGAAGAGGTGTTCAGACTAAGGGATTCAAACCAAGTGGAAGCAGGCTTCAGCTCTTCTCTTTGCTGCTGGCAAACTTCAGCCAAATCCCTGGCTTTCCAAGTCAACTTTTCATGACCCTCCAAACTAATCCCAACCTTTGCACTGGACTCAGTACAACTGGCAAATTTATATTATAAGCTTCATTATGCATCCTTTAGTCTCATAAACCCTATATTACCCAAACATTAACCATGGAGAAGGCACTCAAGGCCACACAATCCTAACAGTATGGCTTTTAAATAAGCGGACAGTAGTTAGATGTTTCCTCCACATAACTGGAAGCCTTCATTGAAAAAAAATGTTGCATTCTGAGCATTACAGTAGAACCTAGTGCTAAACCTAACCTTGGCTGTTGATAAGGCATATTCTTCTGTGTGAAAATCCGCTGTGAGTAAAACAAGCTGATGCAAACTCTTGTGTTTTCCTTCACAGTCTCGCCAAAGTTCAGCTATAAGCTTGGGTCTGCAACATGTCTTTCAAACCCTGTAAAAGTAACTTGAACAATAATATAGGGAATGAGAAACACATAAAGCATCACAAGAAACTTGAGCTTAAGGTATCCAAATAAAGTGATATCAATGTTTTCCATCACAGAACTTGCAAATTTGAAAATAACTGTAGCTCTGTAGTCTTCAGTTTTATAGAGGTTATCCCTAGTCTAAGACCACACTGTGACAGGAATATGTATTGAGGAAAATTCAGAAAAAGGCAACCAAATTAACTGAGAGCAACACACAGGGCCAAAAAATTTCAAACCTAACCATCATTATGCAGCAATTCTTCACATGATCATAACCCTACCTGAACCTTAGCCTCCTATGTGCTCACGCTGCTAACCAAAAATTAGGAACACAGCATTTTTAAAAAACCTATACAAATCATCAACATAACTGGCCTGAACAAATTCTAAATTTCCAATATTTTTTAAATTCAGAAAAAAAATACAACCTTAAATATATTTAAATTTTAAATTCCCAAGACCTGCCTCCATGTTTTTGGAAATCACTTCTGTACCTGACACTAACCTTAAACATCAGGCAATATACACTGCTCACCCTAAACATGTGCCCCAAACTGGCTCACCCACCCAGCTGTGAGAGTGAACCCAATGTTATTCACACACGCAGGATGAAATTGGGGATACGTTGCACAGAGACACCAACAACACATTTCCACCACTTTCCACTTAAATAACTAAGTGTGAATTGCAGAAACTGGCTATGACTTTG
The DNA here is from genome assembly GCA_026413425.1 of Tringa solitaria. Taxonomy (NCBI): domain Eukaryota; kingdom Metazoa; phylum Chordata; class Aves; order Charadriiformes; family Scolopacidae; genus Tringa; species Tringa solitaria. Next base: position 4,673,727 of record JAOXJM010000019.1, on the reverse strand, counting down.
GCTCTGCTTCCTTGTTTCGCTGACCCTAATTCTAATCTGGTCCCTAACTCCCCCTCCCTCCTTCCCTTTCCTCTGGATGAGTCAAATATTGACTTAATCCTGGCTCTCCAAACTTTCTTCTCTGGAAGCTCAACCTGAACATATCTCCAACCCTTGGCTGGGCTATTTACAGTACTCACACTTGCAAATGAAACACAGAAGGAGGTCTGGCAAAATGGTCTTTCTTTTTTCTCTCCCTTTCCTCACAAACATCAGTGTTTCAGATAAAATATATCACGGCACAGACCTTAGTCTGATTTATCCCCTGTACCATGGGCAAACTGGTAAAAAATGCCCTTTGCATGAAAAAAAAAGATCAGTAAACTGGCATGTGCTGTGTTGAATTTCACAAATATTAACCCTGCCCCTATTTCTAAGTCTGTAACCCAATCAGTCTCCATAAAACAAAAGGCAGATTCTGGTGCTAGTCGAAGTCCTCAGCATGTTGGGAACTAAGAGATAACATGACAACATTTGACACAAACCAAGGCAGCCTCAGGGAACATCAGTGTCCCCTTTGCCCACCCAGCTCACAGGGCACACTTATATCATGATGCCCAGAGCAGGTCACCTGGGAGAGGCCATCTACATAAGATCTTAGACATGACAGACCCTTAGGTATGTCTAGGCAGTGCAGGAAGGCAAAAAGAACCGAGAAATTGGGCTGGGATGGAGCAGGCAAAGAAATGGAGGTGAAAGTTATAAGAAAGGAAACAAGTCCCAACGTGAACTGAGTAACCACGGTTCCCCCTTGCCTCAGGGCAGCCTCAGTGGTGGGACTTCACTGAAGACACAGGATGTCTGATGAGCTATGGAATACAGCCTCCAGCATTCAAGTGTCCTACGGATCCCCCGAAAATTAATTCTGCCCAACCCATAAGCCCACCAGGAAAATAAGCAATTCTGTACTCGAGCTTTCACCTTTCAGCATTAGGGATATTCTTTACAGAGAAGGCCCTCATAAAATATCTTCTGACCTGCCCAGGGAACAATTTCCCTGGCATTTCTGCAGGGCAAGTGAAACTTTCCTTTGCCTTACTCCACAAACTCCCCATTTAATAACATTCACTGAATTTCACTGAATTTTCACTGAATTTTTGAAGTTGGAAGGGATCATAGAGATCATCTAGTCCAACTCCCCCACCAAGGCAGGACT
>JAOXJM010000019.1:4658762-4672432 GCA_026413425.1 Tringa solitaria | reverse complement strand
TTACCCTTGGTAAACCCATGTTGCCCACTTCCAATAGTCCCCCGCTCTTGAACTTTGCCACAGGAGTCAGAGCTCCTGCACCAAGAACAAGTACTTGTATTAGAATTAGGATTAAACTAATTTGTGCATGTAATCTGACTCTCTTAGTTCTCAAATTTAATTTAAAAACTTTTTTGAATTTCTGATAAGTAATACCCATCTCTAATTAGAAACATTATTTAATCAGTTTTCACATGCTTTCAACCTTATTAGATCCTTGTCACAACCCGGTGTATGATTTGAGCATCCTGCTTGAACACAAACATATTGGCCACCAAAATATGCCAAAGATGTCTTCTGATGGCAGGAGGTATCTGATGTTTCAGTTACATGATATTATAGTTCTCACAGCACAGTAACAAAGCACCAGGGGAAAAAATTGTAGCCACAAAACAGAGAACTTCACAGAAATCTCAGGAGACAGAGATTTTCTCCTGAAAATCTCTAAGTGCTACTCAACCTCTAGAGTTCCAGTTTTCCATCTTGAAACCCCGCTTTGCTTCATCTGTAACTTGATATTGCAGATATATTATATTGCAATTTTAAAAGAGTAAAGCAAAACTAAATCTTTTGAAAAATCCACACAAAAAAATAAGGGCTGTTTTAAATTGTTCTTGTGAGAGATCTTTGTAAAGGAGGGGGGGTTGTTCTGCACATGCTTCCAAAATTTCTAAATCCTCCACAAAACAGCATTCTAGTCCTTCCAGAAGCTTTCAGGCTATAAATAGATAGGGTTTGTAATGTAGACATAGCGGATAGATGTAGACATCAGCAGAAGGTGGTGCAGACCCGCCCTGTGGGATGTACCCCAATTCAGTAGCCTGCAGGAACCTTGCTCGCTCCTGTAACGAATGAGCCCCTACTTGCAAACAGGGACAGAAACAGCTTTTAAGTTCAATGGCACAAATCCAGAACAGCTCTGCTGAGGGTGAGGGATATGGCCCTTCTCTTGCCTATATTAGTGCTATGCTATTAGCTACAGAGGAATAAAAACCTAAGATGGAAACCAGATTCCATCAAGTCAACTCTGGGCTCAAGCTGCTGCAAGAAAAGGAAGCCTGGGACATGGAGGGATGCCAGGCTCTGCCAGAGGTCTGGGCAGCTGAGAAGTTGTTATCTGCAGCTCTCCCATCCTAGGATTGGATGGAAAGACCTTTCACATCAGGGGGAACCCTCCATCACATTTCCAACGTGGAGGAAATACCACTTCTGGAGGTATTTAAGAAACGTGTAGATGTGGTTCTTCAGGGCATGTTCTAGTGGCCGAGATTGTAGGGGTGTTTTTTGTGTGTATGGTTGGACTCAGTGATCTCAGAGGTCCTTCCCAACCATGACGATTCTGTGATTCTCCAACATAAATACCATTACTCTGGTACACGAATAGGGAGATTGTCACTGGGGTGTAGATACCAAACCCCCGTAATTCTGCAACAAGCCCTACTTTTTCCATATTATTCCTGTCAGTAAGTCCCAGTGCTGTTAGACACGAAATTTGGCCTGTCGTCTATAGTCTTTGAAGTACAAACTTCAGGCTCATGCAGAAGTGACGTCTGTATTTTCAGGTGAGCAAAGCTGCAGACTTCAAAGGTTCACGCATTAGTCTGTGAAGCTTCTTAAAGATTGTCACCTGAGTTTCTCAAAAGCTGGCTGAAAGTGCATCCGTACATCCAGATAAACGTGTTCTTTGATCTGAGTGATAAAAACAACTGTTTTTCTACATGTAAACTCATTTTTTGTAAATGTTTATGAACTGTGGGAAATTATGTCTCTGCCAGAATTTAAAATAAAGTGATTCAATGGGTTTGCTTTACATTTACCATTCATTATGCTCACTAACATTGCTGGAATCCCAACAGAGTTTTCAAGGAAGGTTCACAGTGTTGTAGTTACCAGGGAAACACACAATAAATTTTTGCTGTCTAAAAAAGAAAATCCACATTAGCTTTCTATTAAAGAGCAAGCGATGTAAACTATATGGAGAAATGCCTTTATGGTTACCCTATTAAAATGCTGTATGTTTTGTTTCAAGATTTAACCAAATATTGGCCAAGCTGTGACATTTTTATTCATTGTGAACAGCACCCAGCACTTTACAGACTGTGGTTTACCATGCAATGTTAAAGACAGTCCAGTTTTCAGCTGGGTCAGCCCAGGAACAGCAGACACCATGTGATTGTTACTGCCATTAAAACATTTACAGGCAAAGTTTTGTTGGAAGGAGGTTTGATTCTTTCACATCAAGCTATCAAAAACTAGCAGTGTATTTCACACCAAAGTGAAGGGGTTTTGCCAAACCTTATGGCTTGTTCAAGATATTCGATCCCAGTAAAAGGGTTTACAAGTTGAGCAACCAACTCTCATGGTATAGACAAGGTATCTCAGCATATGCCCACATTAGTTTTTTGGACTTGAAACACAAGTTTGGGTACAAAAGTGTCACAGATCACAGATAATCTTGGCGCTAAAGATCAGTAGTGGAAAGACAGATGCTCTAACCATACCTTGTCCTGGTGCTCCAGGGAGCAAGAACAGGGGTTGTTCAGTCTGGAGAAAAGCTCCAGGGAGACCTCATCGTAGCCTTTTAGTAATTAAAGGGAGCTTATAGGAAAGATGAAGACAAACTTTTCAGCAGGGCCTGTTGTGACAAGGTGTAACGGTTTTAAACTAAAAGAGGGAAGATTTAGACTAGATATAGTCTAAGGATGCTGTGGGAGACAAGGTCAAAAGCCTTGCTGAAGTCAAAGTAGGTAACATCCACCGCCCTCCCCAGGGATATCCCATCCCTGGAAACATTCCAGGTAAGGTTGGACAGGGCTCTGAGCAACCTGGTGTAGTTGCAGATATCCCTGATCACTGCAGGGAGGTTGGACTAGATGACCTTTAAAAGTCACTTCCAACCCAAACAATTCTGTGATTCTATGAGCACTAAATGACATTACCTAAGCAGCCACACAGAGATACTAGAATACTTCCTTGATGAAGCCCTCTTTGACCTCCTGCATGTCAGGTGGGCAGTTTGAGCAGTAATCATCACCCTCAACCATCACCTCTCAAAGGGAGTTGATGTCTTCACTGTCTTTTGGTCAGTCCCCAGCCTTTGAAACTGACCACAAGAGCTGGTCCAAACTCACTGCAACGCAAACAGGCTGCCTAAAAGAACCTTCAGCAGAAGCTAAGTTAAATATTCCTTCTTCCACACTAAATTGTCCTAAAAGCACGTTTATTTTACTGTCCTCTCTTTCACACCCATCAGTTACGGTATCTCAGCCAGGCAGAAAGTAGCTTCCAATAAAGAACAGTAATTTCTCTAGCTGCTCCAACCTGATTCACATTTGTCTGCCCATATCTCTCACATTCAAGCCTTACAGTGTCCTTGAATCACTATTGTGAGTAAAAAGATTTAATTCTCATTTAAGAGGTCACCCCTGAATTCATGAGAGACATTCAGTAGCTGACTTCCCCAAGTTTCCACTGTGAATTAACAAGACAGCAGAGGTATTGTCCAGTTTCTTGATGTATTATTCCCATCCTTGCTACTGTCTGGATTAAGGAAGGAATTTTTTCATTGGAGCTCATGTTAGGACATCTAAGCTTTGCACCACCACAGAGGGTTTTCAGAAATATTTCTGGCAAATTGAGGCAGTGTTATGGGTCAGGTGAATGCAGAAATTAATTTTTACTTCCTGATGAGACAGAGCAATGACTGGCTCTGAAAGGGTAGATATGCAGCTTACAGTCAATATGAAGGAGAAAGAAGGTCATGATAAAGTGAAATTTGGGAAGATAGTGACATTATGGAATGGCAGATGCTTTGCTAAAGTAGTGATAAGATGAGAGCTTAGGTGAGTGTTTTAGCTTCTTGGATGAAAAAGAAAACCAGGTTTCAAGAGCCATCACTCATAAAGAATCTGCAAGATTTAGGCACAGTCTGGCTGTGAGGCTCTAGGCTGAACTGGAAGAGCAGTGAGAGCTGCAGGCAGGGTAGTGGTGGTGACGGAGAGCAGCAGGAAAAAAGGTGGGAAATGGAAGACATAGTGTCCCCAGGAGCACTACAAGCAGGGCTTTTCCTTGGCACATCTTTGAACCTATTCCTGCTCTAAGTCAGACAAAGTGGCCATCTGAAAACGTCTTACACTTCTACTGTCCCTTCTCTTGTAAGAAGAGGCTGGTCCTGCTGATGGTCACACCTTTAAGGCCCTAATGCCCGAAGGGAGGGAGGAAAATTGGGTTCTCTCTGAAGACAGAGCACAGGTCCCAACTCCATTAGCTCACATGTCACCTTGATGGTTCCTCTGAACACCAGTGCCCAGTGCATTGTAGTAGAGATGAAGCACTACTTTGGTCAAAGACTTGGCATCATGCAGCCTTATATAGTGGATTTAGCCTTAGCTTTAAATCAACGTCACCAAGGAATAAATGATGGAATGGAAGTCTCATTTTAGTCAGCTGGACTAAAAAGTTGACCTGTTTTCTTTTTCCTCTCGTTATTTTTACTTTTGCTAGTCTATTTCTTAAACCCATTCCTAAAACAAGCAGACCTTTTTTGTTTCCATTTGCAAAGGATTAAAAAAAAAAAAAAAAAAAAGGACAGAGTGAGAGAGAGAGACAGAGACACAAAGCCAAAGAGAAACAGAGAATCCAAGTGGAGAGGTATGTGTTATTGGACAAGTGTTTAATTTATGGAACTTGGCCGGCAGAACAAGGGTTTGAATTGTACTTCAATAAGTGGAGCTCTTAGAATAAATGTGGCTTGTAAAGTTGTTTTACAGTCTGCTTTGCCGAGCAGCCAACACCTCATGGAAACCTTTGAAAAACATTCTGTTTAGAAGCGATGTTTTTTATATTTCATATTTTCTCTATTTGTTTTCCCCTCGGGTTTTATAACTGAAACCATATGCAGGAAAACAGCATTTTTCTGTCTTAAAATATCTACCTGGTCTGACTACTCTTATTATTAAAAAAACAGTTAGCATTTTGAAAATTCTTCATGTATTAGGCACTTGGTTCAAACATTAACATGTCCTTGCTTGATACTCCAGTTGGCTACAGATTTCCCAAATAACCTTGGGTTAGTCCCTTAGCTGAGATTCATCACCGCTCTCCTTACGTATATGTGGTGCAGCTGTGTGCATCTGAGCTGTCTGTCTCTCACATTATAGACAGCAAATTCAACAGAGTTTAGGACATGATTCATCTGTGTAGGTTGGGAGAGGATGAATCATGCTCTAGATCCATATACTGACCAGATCTTCACTGGAAGTCAAGGCAAGCTTCTCAGATATAGACACTTAAGCTGGACATACCCACAGCGAGCCCCACAAGCCCTATCTTTACCTCTCTGAGCCACTAAAGGGATGAGAGAGACTTCTTGGGGAGGAAATCCATCCCCTCCCAAGAATGATGTCTGACCAATGGGTGAACTGCCCAGAGATTACACCAGTCAGTCTATGTTGGCCATAGACAACGCCAAAATTATAAGCCTTTAAATGGCTAAAGGGAATCAAGAGGAATCCCTCTCTAAAAACATCATTCAGGAGACCCATGGTAAGGAAGGCAAACCCTCCTTCTCCACAGTATGTATATATCTACAACACATATACAAACGGTGTCAGCATATACAAACGGTGTACAAATGCAAGACACTAGGATTGTCCTAGTGTCCATTAAATAAACATACACATTATCTATTAAGTGAACTTGTGTCTCCATTTGCCAGATTGGGAGATACTGTTGCAGCAGAGGGAAATGAAGGAATGGTGAAGAAAAGCATCACCTTGGAGCAAAGCAACGTATTGCATTACATACTACACAGGCTGAGAAAGGAAGAGGCAGAAAGACTCCAAGACCACATCATAAAAGTCAAGTGTCTAAATAAGGACGTAAGAGCCATATTTAGCCCAATAAGTTAAACTCTCCTGATCACTAACTATCATGTGGTAGTCGTGTTAGTGCAGATGTGCCAGAGCTGGTCTGGAACATGGCTTCATTTAATACCTGCGATAGAAAAAAAAGTTTACTTGAGCACTTTTTCCCTTTTGGGTGCCGCCTTCTTTTTTTTGGTTTAAAGGTCTGTGGCTAAGTGTTTCATACCTGCTCACTCCAATTGTGTTGCATTCAACCTCAGCGGCTGTTCTGAAATGCTCTGCTTTGTTCATTTGTTTTCGGTGTCACAGGTTGATCTCTGGTAGAGCTTTGCTTGGTAAAGTCATTACGACTCAGCCAAGCATTCCATCATCATCCCCAAGTTTTGCCATCACTTTAGCTGTACACTGCATTTTTTTTCTATTTCTTTGTCTTTTTTTACAAGAGCAACATGCTTGACAAAATAGCTTCTTCTCAAGGCCCTGGTGAGGCCACGTCCTTGAAGTCAGAGCTTTTCTGGCCACCTGTCTGCTTCCATATAGGACAAAAGAGCAATTCTCCAGGCTTGGCTTCAGGTGTCTTAGCACAAGGGTAAGCTCCCTACACAAACAGCAGCACTGTAGAAAATTTGGCTCAAGTGTTACATGTTGCCCATCGCCCTGGTTGTGCACCGTCCCACTGTTCACAGCTCACTTGTGATGGTGTTTTTCTTCACTGGGCCACCAGTTAGTAGCACAAGCCAAAAAGAAACCCAGCGCTTACTCTGGGAGGCTTAAAAATAGAAGACTCTGTGCTATCAGGATCCTACACCCGAAAAGCATCCTACAAAGGTTGTCTGTTGGGGAATTAGCAGGCACGGGTAGGTCTAGGGATGACCCCAAACAACCAGGCATTGCCCTGCAGTCCGATAAACCTTCATAAGAAACAGGACATCTCATTACCACACTGATGAATCAGGGTTTGCTGACAAAAAGCCCTTTTCTCAAGGAATGCCCCATCAGCCCTAGGTGTGCCATAAGTGATTCAGGCTTTCATCAGCCTTAATTAGCTAATTGTTCAAATGACTTCTCTGTTATTCATGGAGCCTGCACTGCTGAGCACAAGCCTATCGACTGACAGGTGCTCACTGCAAAGAAATGCTGTTTTTATGGGGTGATGCTCCTACACTGTGCACATCACTGACCTCCAGGTTCTTCTCTACCTGTTGCAGCCCCTTGGGCTCCTCTGCTGTAAAGCCCCACCATTCACTATTGTGGCAGTATAGAGAATTTCAGCAGTCTCATGTCTCTTTTTTGCACTACTTCTTTCCCCCTAAAATTGGTAATTTTTCAACCATCTCCTGCAGTCATGTCCTAGGTTGCCTTCCCATCTGAGATGGGTGAGTGTGCTCCCTTCCAAAGCAGAGATTTAGTTCCCTTCTGATCTGCAGGGAGACAGCAAACAGGAATCATAGGCAGAGACTGTAATTTTTTTCTTAGCCCCAGAGCTTTGATGCCCTTCTTGATGCTGATTACAGGACTGTTACAGATGGCTCAGTGATTTAAAGCACTAGCCTGGGACTCCAGATCCCAATTCCATAAACTTTAAGGTTGACCTTGGCAAAGTCTCTTAGGCTGGAATTCCTCTTGCCTGAAAATAGCCCTCTGAAAGCTCAGCAACAAGGCTCCCTCTGCAGCCGCTGGAAAGAGAGAGACAGACAACTTTTTTTTTATTTTTTTTTTTATTTTTCCACATCTCAGATAGGTATGTAAGAAAAGGGACATGAATCACTCTCTGGAGATACCAGCCTCTCTCTGTATTGACTGTAAAGGGCTCTCACATGACCACTTTCCACTTAACCACTAACAGTTAAGTTGTGTGAGCAAGGACAAGAATTTTAAAAATATACAGGTCCCACGTCTCAGTTGCAGAGGGAATTGAGCAGTGCAGTCTTGTAAATACAGGCTTCAGAAGCTCCACAGTGATGTTTCTGCTTTGTAAAACCCAACAGTCACATTTCCTGGTGAGGTTTAAAATGAGTGTGGGATTTTCAGGTGCTATGAAGACACAGACTCAACCACGCAACATTTCTTCTCCTTGCTGGTAACAGCTGTGCTCAGCTGCTGGTGGTGGATGTTGTTCACAGCAAAGGAAGGGCCGCTAACCTCTCTTTACTGACATGTCTCCAAGACTTCAAGATCCTAAGAGATGCTCCAGTCTCCTTTACGTGGATCCACTGCAGCTGTCAGAGCCCACCTCAACTTTTGAAAATCTTTGGAGAAGTCTTCTGGATGGAACAGGAGCAAACAAAGCAAATAGGCAACGCTGAATATCTCTGATATCAGCCACACCTGCTAAATATGACTATTAAGATCTGGAGGGAAAGCAACCACTAGGACAGCCAGGTGCTAGGCTGGCAGTGCTCTGCAGTCTCTTCTCTGCTTGTGCTGTCAACCTCAAACCTTGTGTTCCTCCCAAAAAACATTGGGTGTTTGAGTGGAGCACCCAGGTTGAGCTGTCAAAGAGAAGAATCAGGAACTTTCAGAGGGTAGTTCTGAGCTGAGATGGGTTGACTTCCATCTGAAGGTGCCCAAAGCTATACTGACTATCAGGAATCCCCGTGCAATTACACATCTTACACAGCCCAGCGTCTACGGGATGAATCCAGGCAAAATTCTTGGTTTTCCAGTAGGACCTGGCCTCTTCCTGCCTCAGAGAGATGCAAATTCCCAATATCGGACCATAGCAAATTCCCTCAGCCTAGAGTACACATTAGGAGGAGAAAGGTCCTTCTTCTCAGTGTTCCCTGCACCAATGTCCTCCTGGATAACGACAAGAAACTAGCCACAATCGACAGTTATCAAAGCTTCCTTAAACTGAAAGCAGGGATTGGATTTAGCTTCTGGCCGGAATCAGCTTAGATAGCAAAAAAAAAAAGAGAGGGACAATAAATCTACTCTCTCTTCTTTTGCTCCTTGCTTCTTCCTGCAGCTGGATGGAACCTGGGAATCTCCTTGCTCACAATCCCATGATACACTCATGAGCAAGGTTTTGGGGGTCCTCACTCCTTGCACAACCACATTTGTTGCTTTAGACCATTTGATACCTCCTATAATCCTCCCCCCTTTAGGATCAAGCAAACTGAGCGCTGGTTAGGTTTCTTTTTCATAGTTCCGCCCAAGAGTGTTGCTTGCCCGTACATCCAGCCCCAGGCTGATGCTGGTGCATGAAGGTCATCCCAAAGACTCTTGCTGCGGTAGGGACGAGCTGCCAGCAGAGAGAGCCAAAGCACTAGACAACCAGCGCTTCACAATGCATTTTGCGGGGCTGCACATAGCATTGTGCTGCCAGGGGTGAAGGGAAAACAGCATTTTATGCTCAAGGACCTTCTTATGAGGGTACTCAGGGCCACAGAGGTTTTTACCGTCACCTGTCAGTGCTTCTTTCTGCAAAATAGCCTTCCCTCCAGCCAGGCATCCCTTCCCAGCCTGTCCTGCTGCAGCTAGAGGCTTTAGCGCTGACAGACAGTTTGAGCTACCAAAAATAACGGGCTCCCACCAGAAGGTGGTGCCCATCTTCCACGAAACAGGGGGCAAGCACTTCAGAGCACTTGGTCCGCTTTGGGGGCAAGACCTCAAAAGCCATCCACACTCCTCCGAAATGGTAACAGAGCAGCTGATGCCAGACTCCCCCAGCAAGCAGGGTGGCAGTCTTGCAGTGTAGCTCACTGGGGTGCCATGCAGTGTATTTTCTCTTAAGGGTTTATATCTTAATGTATTTTTTTAATGAACAGAGCCCTGCAATGGTAATTAGGAGTTTAATAAAGTCATAATCCTTCCTGGATATTCATTTGCAATTTGAAGAGCACATAGCCCTGAACCAAGGTGCTTATCTTTGTCTAAAACCACATGTGGATCCTGGTTTCTGTGAAATACTTTGATGCTACCTCAGTTTGCTCTTGACAGTCTATCAAAGGCAGATGTGGAATGAGGAGCATGGAAAGGTCACAGATTTGCTTTGATATATGAAGGCACCAGCTAAAAACATCAAGTGGGATTCAAGCTTCAGCCAGTCCTCCAGTATTTTCTTGTCTCTTGCTGTCTCCTACTGTACTGGCAATTTGCATTTCTTCCCTCCATCTCGCTGCCATCAGAAGGCCCCCTCCTTGGTAACTGCAGAGGTTATGTCCCCTGTCCAACCAGCAGCTTGTCACACACTGCCACAGGATCTGGAGTGAGGGTGGGATGCTACCTGGCACCTGTGTCACATTCCTCTTCCTCCCTGCAGCTCTGTGCCACAGCTCCATGACAGCAGAGGGTCATTTCATGGTCCTCATCCCCCAGAGGAGACCCCACTGCCCCAGGCAGCAGCTCACACCTCTCTCAGCCATGGTTCAGGCAAGTCCCTTCTCCATCAAGCATCTATTAAAAAGGGTATCACCATGGGGCTCTAAAGTACAGCGGAAAGTTGCCAAGGCATAACCGATAAAGGTTTTCTAGTCCATGGGCTTTGTGATTTATAGTTACCTCTTCTCACCACCCAAAAGAGATGGAGCTTGGAGAGATCGTTGTGGCTGACCATCCCAGCGAGAGGCAGTTGTACACGGAGCAGAAGCCCGGAGCCTGGAGAAGCGGAGATCGGATCCACCAACTTTTCGGGTATCTCACAGGAGAAATGAAGGAGTATGGAGAGTGGATGAAAAGTAAGTAGAGAGATGTTTTTGAAGGTCTCTGGCTAGGAAGAGATGGCTGGGGACATCTACATTGCCCACAGTACTTCCGGTGGTAGGGCACAAGATGAGGGGTTGTTCCACCCCCTGCGGCACAGCAGAGGCAGCGTGGTCCGAGCTCACTGCAAATTTCTGGCCTTTTAACCCAAATCATTTTATTCTCAGGAGAGGGAAACTCACTGCATCCTCTTGCCATTACCACAGCTGCAGGCATAATTCAGCACAGGAAAAAGACATCTTTTACACTTAATCAGTTAAGTGTCATTAGCATCAGGCCCAGAATCACACGTCAGGGCTGGGGGCTTGATCCTGTTGGCAAGTGCTTTGGATCAGCGACCGTCTCCTCATCTGTGTGTGGGCTGGGGAAGGGGACTTGACTCCCAATTGTGTGGGCAAAGGCTCTTGTATTACCAGCCCTGGGGGAGCAATAAGCATTGTGACTGTTATGTTGCTATAAAATACAAAGCAAGTACTGATCTCAAAGGTTTACTGTCCAGACAGGAACAATACATGACCAGATGGTCCGCGTTACCCAGAATTATTAGGGATTTGGTGCTTTGAGAGGCGATGTAAGACTGTGGGTCCTCTGTCAAGGCTAGTTCATTAGCAACGGGAAATAAGAGACAGCCGTGTACACAGCAAGGTTGTGCAGTGACTGTTGGTGGTGGAGGACATGGGCTGAGATGCCCCCAGGCAGGGAGCTTAGCAACCTGGCAGTGTGGACCCCAGCCACAGGGGATCGTCTTCTCCCGCTTTCTCTTTGCTCTAGTGGTCCATGTTTGGTAGACAACTTGTCTTATTCCATGTCCTGAGAAACTTTGGCCACTGCTCATTGGTTATATTTGAATTTTCATAGTTAATACTTTTGTCTAAAACCAAGAGCATTGCTGATATATTTCATAGCTCAACAACAAATATTAATAACAATTATTCCAGAAAATCCTGATTGTTTTTCCTCTAAGGAACTCATTCCTCCCTGGCTGTAACTGCCTGGCCCCCCAACAATGCGAAGCTGTCCCTCAACTTGTGCTCCAACCTCTTGGGCAGGCTCTCACAGTGATGCTGAAGAGATGCAGAGTGGACCCAGCCTTTCAAAGATCCTCTGTTTAAGCTTCTCTCATTAGAAAGCAGCAAGATCTTGCCCAAGGTTCAAAAATTAGTCTGGTACTTCATGCTGTGTCTAATTAACAATCTAAACTACTTGATTTAACTTTAAATATTTAAGAAAATGAAAGCAACATATACACATGGCATGAAGATATTGTACGTGTAAGCAGACCCTCTTTTACATTTATTCTCCTTGCATCACGTTTAATCACAGTATTACAACAATGGTTACTCCTCTCCCAGAAGCTTAGGAGAAAAAGACCTTAAGATTATTTGCAGTAGAAGACCTGGCAGCAAGAGGTTATTGTGGTGCTACAAGACCCTTCTCTGCCCATGGAGGTCATCAGCACGTACATAGATGTACATTAGCATATGCATTAGATCACTGTACATAGATGTCCTCAGACAGGCTGCCCAGACACATCCCACCTGCCCCCTGCACTGACCTGGGGTACCCAAGCTTCGTGCCCATTTTGCTCTGTCCACGTTCAATGATCTTCTCTAAAGATCGATGGCTCTTTCTCCTTTGGAAATGCCTCTTTCCTTGGAATGTAGTCCAAAATGTAGTAACTCTTCTCTTAATTTAGGTTCTTTGGTTCCCAAAGTACTTTTTTAGACACCTTTGAGAATTTGACCCCATCCCCTATATACAGTGAACCTTCAGGTTCTGGGTCCCTAAAACAAAAAAAGTGTTTCCTTTTTACATTTCCCTACCTACATACAAAGTAGTTTCAGTCTTTGCCTAAGTCTCTCTCTGCATCTGAACTCTACACCAAAAAGGCACTCCTCACTACATTTATAGCAAAATCTTAAGTAATCTACCATGCAAGAAAGACTATTCTTTGACCACCACAAATAAATGGCTTTTTTTATTAATCCTTCCATGAACTTTATAGCAGTGCCCAGTCCATCTCTATTAGCTTTTCAAGTGCCAGATGTAAAATATGTTCAGACAGCAATAAATCAGAGACCAGTTTTACAGTCCTGTTGATACATCGCCTCTGTTCTGTGGCCAGAAAGCGACTGTAAAGATGAGTGTGCTCTGAGGGAATCCTGCTGAAATGATGCCTTATCACCAGCGTTTCTATTTGATCTCCTCTAGATAAGCCCTTAATGGTCCAGCTGGTGGACTGGATCTTACGAGGGACCTCTCAGGTGGTGTTTGTCAACAACCCTCTCAGTGGGCTGATAATTTTAGTGGGGATCTTCATCCAGAATCCCTGGTGGATGCTTACGGGATGTACCGGAACGACCGTGTCCACATTAACTGCGCTGGCCCTCAGTCAGGACAGGTAGGTGACACCTCGTGTCTGGGAAATTAATTAAAAATGGTTCTTATGGTATCAGGAACCTGCTCATGGGACGTAGCCCCGCATTTGAGTACATTAGAGACAGCAAGACAGCAGACAGGCTTTTTTTATGGATGATTTGGAAGCAGTTAGGTGAGGAAGAAGCTGTGGTCCAGGAAGAACTGGCCTGTCCCCATAGCTGGCTGTCATTGTGAGAGCAGAGAGCTATCACTTTCTGATAGCTGTTGTCACAAACATGCAGGTCCTTTGGATCACAAGGAGCCCCTTAGATCATCATTGTTCAGTAGTCAGAGAATCATAGAATTGTCCAGGTTGGAAGGGATCTTTCAGGTCATCAAGTTCAACCATCAACCCAACACTGACAAAACCCACCACTAACCCACGACCCTCAGCACCATGTCTGCCTGGCTTTTAAATACCTCCAGGGATGGTGACACCAACACTCCCCTGGGAAGCTTGTTCCAAGGCTTCACAACTCTTTTGATGAAGAAATTTTTCCTAATATCCATCTTAAATCTCCCCTGGTGTAACTTGAGGCCATTTCCTCTTGTCCTATCAGCTGTTCCTTGGGAGACTGACCCCCTCCTCACTACACCCTCCTTTCAGGGAGTTGCAGAGAGCGAGAAGGTCTCCCCTCAGCCTCC
>JAOXJM010000019.1:4581580-4595368 GCA_026413425.1 Tringa solitaria | reverse complement strand
ACCCTTCCCCCTCATCCTATGGCTCCCCTCCCTGATCCAGAGTCCCTCCCCAGCTCTCCCGGAGCCCCTTGAGGGACTCTCTTCTCCAGGCTGAACAACCCCAACTCTCTCAGCCTGTCAAATGAGAAGATCCTTCTCAGAAGAGGTTTGCCCAATCTCCTGAGGCTTCGAGCAGTGGGACAGTAGTAGGAGCTAATGCTAATGGTGTAGGAGATCATTCCAGATGCTTTAAGATATAAAACATTGGTATTTAAGTGCCTGAGTTGCATCTACCCGCTGCAGAGGGGAGGCTCCGTACCAGTTCTGCAGACACCTACACTCCTTAGCTCTTAGCTGAAGCCACTTAGGAAGTCCAGAGCCACCAGAAATGTCTCTTCACCTTATTCACTCCTTCCCCTGCCAGGCCACAGCTGCAAGACTCCACCTACGAGAACTTTGACCGCAGACTCGGCGGCAGCCAGACTCTGCCAACAGAAAGAAGAGCATCGAGACGCAGCTAAGGACCTGGACGACCTCCTCCCTCCCCGCTCCTGCCTGCTCCAAACACACGTGCCGCCCCTGGTGAACATAAGACTGCCGCTGAGTGATGCGCAGAAGGTCAAACAGGCCTTGCAGGTCCATGTTTTCCACCTCTGATGCCGCTTAGAAGTAAGAGAAGCCTTTAAAAGGGAAGACAGAAGAAAGAAAAAAAGAAAACAGAGAGCGATGGATCTGGAAGAGCAGAAGAGTCAGAAGACATAGATAGAAAACATCAATTCTAACCAACTTGTGTGTTTTTAGCCTAAGTATCAGACAGTGTTTAGCAAGCAGGTAACACTCTGCCATTTCCTCACATCTTCTTGCTTTGGCATTTTTCAAATATTACTTCAAAAAGCAAGTTACCACTGCTCCGCTTGTGAAACCACATGCAGCTTCCTAGAGCCGGTGGGCGAAGCAATTTCTTGTTTCAAATACCAGCTGTAAAACAATTGCTACTGGAATTTCTGCAGGGGGATTTATTATTATTATTATTATTATTATTATTATTATTATTCCTTAACTTCCAGAAGAGTTTATTTAGAAGTTTAAAAAAAAATCCTAACTTTCAAGAGGAGTCCAAGCAAAAAGGAGAAGAGGTTTTCTGAAGGCTGGTAGAGCTGGAAGCAAGACACAGGAAGGGTGGTCCATACTGTAACTCCACTGCAGGTCCTCCTGCTTATGCGCACACACAAGCAGAATCTCAGAACTTTGTGATAAATATGCTGCAAAAACGTTTCAATAAACTAAATTGGGTTTTTTCATTAAAAAAAAAAATCTAAACAGTCTTCAATCTCTGTGTTACATGAAAAAGTTCTTCTGAGCCACAAAGTCACTGACCATCCACAGACAAGTCTCTAACCCAACTGTGAACGTGCTCCAACGCCAGGGGAACAGACCCAGCTGATGGTACAGGATGATGCAAGTCAACCTGGAGTCTTGGTCTGCCATAGGTCAGGAGAGGGCTGTGAAGAGCGGCGGGTTGGCACAGAGGAGGAGGAAAAATGAAAAAAGGAGGAGTGACAAGAACCTACTTTCAGGCTTGTACCACTGGATTCGATGCTCTGTGCAATCACTCCAGTGCAGGAGCCCCAAAAATTCTTCTCCTAATGATCCTGCTTCTGCTGGCAACCACCTCTGGCCGGGAGCCCGAGCTGCTTCTGAACTACCATCAAGCCTGTGATCCTGCTTGAAAAGCTCACCCCCAGCTTGGGAATTATTGTTCTGAAGTCCACTTCTTCGTAACATCTGTGCTGGGAAAGTAAAAGTGCAACTTTAAATGACGTGGCCCAAATAACAAAGGAAAAAGAAACAAAAAAGGAAAGAAAAAAACTCCAACCAAATTGCAGAAATTATCCTAAAGGCACACTTGTTATTAACACTGAAATCTACAACACAAATCTCAGTTTTCCTTCTGAGATTACCTGGTTACATTTACGATGTGAATAAGGACACTGCAGTTCAGGGCAGGAGGGAGGGTGGGAGAAAAACTAGAAGAAATGAAAAATCCATCTGTTGGGCAGCATTTGGAGAGTAAGACCCCAAGCTCTGGAGCTCACATTTGTGACAGAGAACTGCCAGTGGATCTTTGGGTTCATAAAGCTGCTCCCAGGCGTAGGAGGAAAGCAGAAGTCCAGAATTCTACCAGCACCGTGTTCTCCAAGAAGGCAGGAGATTGGTTTGTGGGTGACACGTACAGGAAGAGCAGTAGCTCACAGTCAACCTTCCTCACTTCATAGGACCTAGCATAGAACTGTTCAGAGAGTACTTCAACCATGATAAAACAAATCATTTTCATCACAATTATTAGATTGAGAAATGGGGGTTAAAAAAATGCAGGCAACAGCATCATGAGATCTTAAGCAGTAAGTTATTGGAGAAGCTGTTTCAATGGTCAAGACAAATGGACATGATGATGGTGTCCATGGTATTTGCTGACAGCAGTGACCCCAGCCTGGTCCAGCCCTGCCCACCAGCAAAGCCTTCAGCAAGAATGTTGCACCACCGGCACCAGAGACACAATTTTCCCCTATTTCCCTCCACACCACCAGCCGTCCCCTCATTTGGGATAAATACGGAATTCCACAGCCTGGGTCAGCTCTGAGAGCTGCAAGAACAGAACCAGCACACCACCTTATGGTCACGCTGCCACAGGTGCTTGGGGGATTTTACCAGGACAGAGAAGCATTATTTCTGACATTATATATAGATGAGCTTTCTCCTGGGCTCTAGGCACAAAAAAACCCTAGGCTGTTGTACCACATACATGTTAAATCCAGGATGTCAAAGAGAAGAGTCTCCAGGCCACCATCAGCTGAGCAATTGCATGGCATTCCCCCACCATACTTTCATCTCCGAGAACAATTATGTATTACCCGATTTGGATTCCTCCAGCAAGTAGAAAATAACCATGACATTTGTCACAAAGTACTTGATTTTTCATTTTTATTTTGCATGGTCTTCGCAGACATAGCATGTTATAAATACAACAATTGTAAAAACTCAACAGCTGTAACAATATCTCATTTTAAAAGTGCATGTCAAAAACACGTATTTCTGGCTTCACATTTTTATGCAACTGATCAACAACATTGAATCTAATAAACCCAGTGCTTTTAAGTCTTTGGGGGGAGGGAAGGGGGAGGAGGAAGACAGCAGAATGTATTCTTCCAGGCATGAATTTTCCAAAAGAGTCTGCTGAAAAACATGCCGCATCGATATCTGGCTAATATACAGAGGGATATATGTATGTGTGTATATATACCTATATATATTTATAGGCTCACAGAGAGAGCAAAGAACGCAAAGATCACAGATTAAGATGAACGTGATCTAACGACCCAGCTGGCATAATTAGCAGAATCTGCTGAGAAGAAAAAAGGTGATTTGTTCTCCAGCACTGAAACCACAGTCAAGAGCAACACTTTCAAAGCGTTATTGACCAGACAGTAGGTAGCACGGTTCCTTCCCCTAGTGACCAGGACCAATGTTTTACTGTGTAACCATGTTCTAAACATGAAGGCATAATTAATGGAGGAAGAGAAAAAGCAATTATTGTTCCTTCATCGAGGCGTACGGATTGGGACTGCAGGACCTTGGGCCGTCTCAGATAGAACAGTGATAAAAGGGATGTCAGACAAGCAACCGGGCAAAAAACCTCACCTTCTGCTTTCCCTGAACAACAGTACATCTTATGATCAGACAAGACAGCAAAAGCAGTGATCATTCAGCAGAAACAACACATTTACAGGCCCATGGTTCATGCTTTGGCAACAGAATTTTAACAAGCGATCACCAAATTTAATACAAGAAAAATACCTTTTTCACAGTGTCATCTAAAATAAATTTCATGCCCAGCTTGGCCAGAAAAGAATAAATTTAAGTGCTGGGTGTCCATTTGTTAAGTCAGTGTTTACTAAACAACCAGACTTTCAGAATTAAGGAATCCTATCTAACATGAACATAACTGACTGCTCCCCTCCCAGGCACTGGGCATCTAGAAAATCCCACTCTGGATTTAAATCTCCTGACCTAAAAAGAACTTGCCCGAAAGTTACTTGCATTTAATCAAGCAATACGGATGCAGATTCTAAATATTAGTATTTAGAAAATAGGAAAAAATCAAAGTTCTTTAGTTCAAATTTTAGTTTGTATTTACAGAAGTGGGAAAAGATTTTAGACATGCCTTTTAACATGAGAGTTCTGTGGGACAGGAAAAGAAGTCAAAATTTAAAATTACATCTTTCCGGGTACAAGGATTTCACAAGTCTCCAGACACACACTCACATAAGATTCAGAGACATCCTGGTTAAGAAAATCAAAACATCTTTTATACATGATCCCCTACGCACTCTGAACTGGCCTGAGCAATGACATGTTGGAAAATAAAAAAGGCACAAAGCACAAAACTGAAGACACTACCGGATGAGTTTTGCTCTCTCATGATTTGTACATCTGTTCTTGGGTACCCTCCTCTCTGATGTGCACCATACACAGGAATATATTCAAGTGCTTTCAGTCAACAAAAAAAAAAAAATCTAAGCAATTCCAGAGGCCTACAAATCAAAAGAAAAGAAAGAAAACCTCAAAAAGGAGAAAAATTTGCCAATATGCAATCCCCATTCACGTTTGTGACTTAAAGTGGAACTCAAAGGTAAAAATTACTTGTGCAATAACAACATTAAATGTAAACCCAAGTAATCAACATTGTATGATTCTGCGAGCTCAGAGCTGCTATCGGATGCTGTCCAAATAATGCACTTCTGGGTACAGAGTGTTAATAAGGAGAGCTAGGAGATTATTGCCGTCTCGAAGACAGTGTTCTGGATGCTTGATGAACTGAGAAGCCTGGGAGAGCTGCTCTTGATAATCCATGTATTGTTTGTTTGATGCCATAGATTCAAGAGCATTCACTGCCTGTAGACACAAGGGGGAAATTCCATGAGCCATGTGTAGTTTTATCCACAACAAACCAGTTCACGAGCCACCATATGCACAATTCTGCTAGAAGATCCTTATCTACTGGAGAACCCGGAGCGTTCGGAACAAAATATTTGTGAAACACAATCACCTAACAGTGTTTCAAGTCAACTCTCATTTTTCAAGCTGTTCTCTCCCCAAGATCAACCCAAGAACTGCTCTGTCAAGGCTTGCTAGGATTCTGTAACCCAAACATTGTCAAATATTTACTTCATGAACTCAGGACTTGGTTTCAAGGAAGTTACACTGAATAACAAAACTGCAGTACGCTTAACTATTCCTTTCAGGTTGATCTTATGAACACCTTGACTTCCCTAAAAGTATTATTTTGCTCCCATAAACAACATTACAGAGACAATGTCAAGTTAGAAATTATATGTAAAAGAGCCTATGCTCTTTTTTTATAGTACCAGCCAGGGCAAATGCTGGAATTACGTCTGAACAAATTTCATTCACTGCTTAGAGAAAAGAAACAAGTGGTACCAAGTAAGTTGCTTTGCTCTGGTTTCTAATCAGCTCCTCTTTCCTCTTTTCATGCACTTACTGAAACAATAACAGCAGTCGGTGCAAATGCTAAAGAAGGAATGTTTATTTGTCACAGTCCTTTTAAGCCCTGATCTCACATAAACACATGTTAGTGTGAATGCAGCCCTGCTTTATCACTGAAAAACAGTGAAATCACAGCAGCATTGCTTTTTTCCTGTTTGCTTTAAATTCCTTCTACCTGCTTTGAGTTTCTGAACTCAGGGTTTACAGACCTAAGCTCATCTGCATCTCTTCAGTGTGTAATATTGCAAACTGATGCCTCTTTACTAATACAGAGTGCTGTATAAACACATTTTTATCTAGGATTGCTTTAGCTTAGGGCTCAGACACACAGTCCTGCTACCAGAGTTGAGCAAACTCACACCATCACCTCACCCACACTGCACTCGACCTTGTCTTTGGCAAATTCCTAGATGTTTTTTTGATGCAAAATAGTACAGAAGTTGTGATATACTCCCTTCCCTGAGAAGACAAACGAGAGCAACAAGCTATTTGTGAAATTCAGAATTTAGAGCCTGATGTAAAGCAGAAGAAAAAAAAAATAAAAAAAGATCGAGGGCACTCGACGCCAAGCACAATCATCAAGTTGAGAGCAGGATCTTATAAAGCTTGACAAGCTACGCCAGCACACAGAGAGGGCACATCGAGAAGCCACCAAGTGGCACACACTACCTGCTGGGCCTTCTGCGACAGCTTCGGCTCCGACCCCGCTTTCAGGCGGACTTGGCTTTCTGTGGGAATCTGCACCAAGAGGAAGGCAGACAAACTGCGGGCGACCACCCGAAACCTTGCACAGGGAACAAGAGAGGGAGAGAGAGAGAAGGTGGTATCAGATTTGCAAGTCCTCAACAGCAGAAAATCTGGAAGTTCTAACCCATGAGACATCTCTTGCATGAGGATCACAGTAAAGGCTTTAGAGGACCTTTTTCAGAGCATTAGAAAAAAAACAAATCACTTGACTATATACAGAACAGATTATCATACATGCTTGAGGATAATACAATACCATACACATGAAATACTACACCTGTTCCAAGCCTAGCTGAAGTCCTGAGGTCACATCTGAAATAGTCCTTCATTTCACAGCCTTTGAAACATTCTTATCACCCAAATCAAACGATGAGTCGAACAAAACTATGATTTCAGAGCAATTTCAACAGGATTGCATCCCAGGAAGTCTTTATAAACACAAAATTATGTTTAGGTACTCTGTTGAATTGGTGTTCCACAAACATTTACATATTTTTTTCTTGGCATTCTTGCCATGGTGAACTCAATTTTAATACCTAACAACCAAATCCAGTGTCTCTTTAGAAGGGAAAGAAAGCACATATTTCTCTGAGCTTCTCTTAACGTTTGCAATACCTCAGGGTTAAGATGGAAAAGGCAACTGGAAAAGGCAACAAGCGTGTGATCAGGCAAAATTCTTGTGACGTCAACTGGAACAGTCTCCTACAGACCAGGTGAAAGCATTTTCCTCTCGTGAACAGTCTCCCTACAAACCTCACTGGAGGTAAGCGTTAAGCCAGAATCACAGCTGTGTTTTCTTACCATTTCCACCACAAATTTTACACAAGTTCATATTCACTACTTAACCAGATTCAACCACTTGTTACAATTTCTTTGTGATGGACCCAAACAACTTTATAGATTTGGGAACAGCCTACATTCAGAACATCTTTTGACATCGCACAGTGCAGCCTGGGCCCAGGCTGCGGCTTTTCCAACACGACAACTCAAATAAATGAATTTACTGCACGTCCAACCCTTACCTGGGTGACAAAGGAGATCTCCTGCCCAGCCCTATAGCACCGAGTATTCCAGAACTCATCCTCTCCTCAGCCAGCTGGCTCTGCCTGCCCTGGATGGACAGCAACGTCCGAATGACAGACTCAATCAGAATGGTGTCATCTTGCTCCATCTGAATCAAGGACAGCTGCATGGCTTTGTGCCACCAAAGAAACAGCTTCGCCTCCTCCTTCGCTGAGCTTTAGGTAAGATTTAAAGAATAAAATAAAACAAAATATAAATTAAGAAAAAAAGCATCAGAAGTATAGGTTAAGAAGTTTGTATCTCTCCCCATTAGGCCCATGAAGAATTCAGACAGTTAATTAATGGCAGCTAATCTTACTATATGAGAATAGCATAACCCCCCCAGTTATCATACTGCTGTAACTGCTGCTGTTACGGATTCCATGAGACACCAGCTAGCAGGTTTTAAGGGCCTGTAAGAGGATAAAAAACAATGCTTCCTGTTAAGCTTTACAGCTGAGAATAAATGATATTGCAGCCATAAGTGGATTTAAAATTGTCTAAGACTTGATATAAAAGGAATGAAGCTGCATCTCTACTCTCCTATTTTTGTTGCTGTTTTCTTTTCTTACCAATAAAAAACTTTGGGAAGCACTATCTGTTGTTTCCACAGCGATTTAGACTTTTAATACGATCCACAAAAGGAAACACTGAAGTCCAGCAAAGCACCAAGTGAAGTTCCCCCTATGATATTTTTAACCTTTCCCCAAGCAGTTTGCAGCTTAAGTTCACAGGCTCAGATTTTCCACATAAAGCAGCAGCACGAGTTTCCTGCATCAGAGTGTCCTCATGTTACTCCGCCCAGTCACTTCCCACCCCTGGCACCCTCAGCTTTGATGTTCACAGCAAGGTTTAATTTGTTGTGGATGGTGGCTCTGCTGTCGCCTTTGCACTTTGGCAATCAAACTACTATGGCACCTACAACAGTGATTAAATTTCAAGAAACAGTGGGAGTGTACATTTTCCCAAAATGTTCTTTCACAGCAAACTTGAACATAATGAACATGGAAAAGGGTTCATCACGTTTGCTAAATTTCAGCAGCAACTGCATACATATTTGTGACATACTTTAAGTATTATAATTTTAACCCCAAAAGCTATTCATCCTTTCGCCCCAGAACCCTGTTATCTATTTAAGTTGTTTTACAGTGATACAGCTCCCTAATTCTGGGAGCCCCACCACATTCACTGGGTTCAGATTTGGTTCAGAGCTGCAGAGAGTCACCATTGAGCAGCTTTGAGCACCAGGTCTCTTAGAGCATCAAGCTGAATATTTAGCACATAACTCATCCCACCTAGTGGACATTCTGGGAAGTGTAATCCACCATGATTGGTGTTTCCTTCAAGTAATTTTGCTTGAATGCAAATCCAGCCGTCGAAATCAAGCTTCTCTGACCGAAAAACTGACCAAAACTGCCCAGAAGTGTTCACGGAAATGCAATTTCCTCTTCTGCTTAACCACAGCAACTATCAGTGTTGGCACTACAGCTTATTTAACAGCCAAGGCAGATTCAGAAGCCTTGAGGTTTCGTACCTGGGGTACACTTGCTCCAGCCATTTGCTGATGGTTAGCAGGACCTTCATCTCATTGGCGAGAGTCTGGTCGGCGTTCAGGCACTGCAGCAGGTAGACGTACAGGGTCAGGTAGCTTCCTAAAGACAGGCACTCCTGCAGGAATTCCTCCATGGTTAGCTCAGGAACTTGGAGAGAGGCTAGTATAGGGCCCCAGCCTATATCCTGGTGGCGAGGACAATCTATAAAGATAACAAAAGGACAGAACAAAGGGCATGTCAGTAAGCAGCACCTGGTAAAACCTAAGAACTGGAACTACTTCACTGCGTTCCTTTAAATTACAGAGTTCGGGCCATTTTAGCTGTTCTCCGTGTAATCATTTTGCCATGGAATTCTGATAGTGGAGTTTTTTTTCTCTCTATCACAGAGCATCTCCTAGAGGTCAAGCTAAGATATTTTCCCAGCATTCAGTCAGTATTAAATCTGCAAATTTTATCAATGGAATTTTAAGTATTTCCTTCAGGTGTACTGAAATCTGATTACATAAAATGTGGGACAAAAATCAGTATGCATTCACACAAGGATAACGTAAACGGAAACACACACTACCACCCTCAAAACAACCCAGAGAAGTCCAGAGTTTCACCAATTAACAGTACTTTTTTCTGAAATTTTCCTACAGAACACTACAGGAGAGGACATAAATATTTATTCTGTTTTCTTGGGATGATTTTTTTTTTTAAAGAAGTCCTCGCCTTTTTGCTGGAAAAGTGGCAACCATTAACACAGAGCAGGTAAGTCTTCACAGAAAAGAGAAATAGCTCTTAAAAAAAAAATACACTATTAGAGCAGCTGAAAAACCCAAACCACCATAACTTTTCTACATCTAGTTACTACAACACATACATGCGTGACAGTTGGGAGCCACCAAATATGAAGAAAGGAGCTCTGATAACAGAAACCAGATTAAAACCCCAGTTCCAGCACCGGGCATCGTGAAGCTATGAGGATTGCAGATGACTCATTGGGCATCTGAAGACTGACCAATGACTCTGAGACCTCTTGGTCCCCACCTTCGTTGAAGTAGGCGGTGATACAGGCTTCTGTGGTCTCTGCCATGTGCCGCACGGAGGCCAGGCTCTGGCAGGCTGCGGTCAGGAGCGGCATGGCCAGTAGCCCCTGCACTCTGCTGCCGACCCACTTCCGCAAGCTCCCCCGCAGCGACTCCGCCGTCGCCACGCTCGAGTTGTTCATCATCATCAGCGTTTCTGTGAAGAGGCTGCTGAGGGCCATGTGACGGGTCTGCAGGTCCATATCTGAAAGTCAGAAGGCAGACAGACGTTTCAGCAAATAAGCACTAGAACCCAAATTTGGCTTCACGGCTCAACCCTTTCCGCAGACGCTGAGAAAAGCCTCCTGCCCGTCACACCTCTCAATTCCTTGTCCTGTGCTTATGAAACTGCAATGCGACACGCATTCCTCACAGCTTCTTCCCTTGATGAGATGGTTCATCACCCGTTAAACAGAGACACAACTGGTACAGCAGGGTACCAGTTGGAGCCCACCTTTCACCTACAGTCTTTTACCATGACTACAGCACACATAAATTGCATGATAAAACACATTTGCAGTCTCCAAGAAAAGCTGGGTATTAAAACACAGTTTAAAGCACAGCTTAAGAGTGAAACAACCAAGCTTTTAGATGATTCAATTTGTAACATGGCCGAGATGAGCCCTGAAATGTTGAGATCCCTTTGTGCATCTCCAGGATTCTAGATATCCTGCTAATCCCAGTGTTCAGCCCCGGAATATTTTTTCAAAACTGTCTCTTGACGTTGCCTGAACATGTTACCATGAGCCATATGTAGCAGTACCCTCACAGCATGAACATCTCTTGTGCTTGGCTCTCAAAGTCCAACTACAGAGCACACCTTTGAACATAGTGATGAAAAGAAACCCAATAGTTATAAGAGAAAAATTCTGAAGCAACATCAGGCATTGTAGAAGGAAAAAAATTCAACTGGTTAAGAAGAAAAGTTCTGCACAAAGAGGGATTAATCACTGGAAAAATATCACACAAAGGGGCTGAGATCTCAGCACTTGCAGGTATTTGGAAGCTCACCAGACAAGTCCCTGAGCCCTAACCTGATTTAATTTGGAAGCTAGCCCTGGTTTTAGAAAGAGGTTGGACTACAGGCCACCAGAGCTCCCTTCTAAACTAAACTATTCTGTTTGTATCATCTACCTACTAAGAAAAAAAAATAAAAAGTAAGCTCTCCAGTCAGGTAAACACCTTATCACAGACCAAATGAGAAAGATAATACCAGAAGGTTAACTGACTTACCTAAGGTCACAACTAATTTTACAGCCAAGTCCTGCTCCACAGGCTGCAGACCACCAAGCAGGAGTCCCACCAGACACCGGAGCCCAAGGCCCACCAGATCACCAGGGACAAATCCCAGCACAGAGCTCATGCGAGCAGTCCAGCTTTCTCCTCTCCAGCCGTTGCCAAGAGAAGGTGCTGCCCCAAAGGCTCTTCCAAAAGCCTCCACTAGCCCCCCTCCAAACCTGACAGAGAAGCTACATCTGATGCACACCACCCCTTCCCTGCCTCTCCATGTCAGTGATCTTCCTGCACTCCACAGCCTGGTGGGAAACACCAAGCATTCTCTCTCTTTCAGCTCTTTATCACATACCAGCGTGCACAGGGGTTCATGAAACAGAGCTGCTCCTCTTATATAGGGTCTCCCATCTCCTCCAAAATTCTCACCTATAAGGACCATCGGCACTAACAGGCAAGCCTTCACCTCTCTGAGTCACAAAGAATTTTTCTGACTACGGGGCTGTCCTACAGAGCTTGCCCAAGCAGCCACACAAGTACTGAAAGATGCCATACTACTAGTGTACGTCAATACAATTCCCCTACTTCAACACAGTCGGCTTTCCCAATTGCACAACAATTTAGAAACTTAGAACTCGATCCCTCAGGACCAAGAGGGTGTATTTGTGTCATCTTTCCCTTTAAAAAAGATGCAAAAGCCAAATAAAGGATAAAGAAAAAAAAAGATTTAAAAAACTAGACAAATAAAAGAATCCCTCAAGCTCTTGTATATCAGTCAGTTTTACTCAAATATAACCTCCGTTTTTTCTGTTGGTCCTGTCACTCTTGACAGTTGAAGGGAGTAATGTCCCTATTTTTGGTTTGTGCTAATATACAACCTATATATACGCATCATCAAAGCAACATGTCCTGCTGCTCATAAGGGAGACATTAAAGTAATGCAAGTAAATTACAGTCACAGAAGTTCAACAATCCAGGCAGTACAACACAGGATCTTGAGAGTTTTAATGCAATTTGCCACTTCTTCAACACAAACCTGGAGGATTAAAGATGACTACATCATCCAGCAACTTGGACATTTCTTGTTCCAAAACTGCAAGGGTAATCTTTCCACTTTGTTCTAAGGTGCTGAGAAACTGGACCACCTGGCGAATGTACGCTTGGCACTTCAGTGTTGCATCCTGTTAATCAAAATCGAAACCAATTAGGAAAAAAAAAAAAATCATGCCTAGAACTCTTTCCACACTCCGTAATATACAAAAGCAGAAAACTGCAAGTGACAAGAACCACTCAAGAGACACTGCAAAACCAGTGCGACTTACGAGGTGGATGTGACTATCCGAAGACGCACCAAAGCCTGCTGAGATTTTCAGAAGCTTCACGATCAGTTCAGCTGCAGCGTCCTTGGCAAGGATAACGGAGGGAGGGTAGTGACTGTTGCAGTAGTTGATGATGCTTTGATAAGATGAAATGCCCACGAGCTGCCAAGGAAGGGAGCTGGTCTGCCCCAGAAGATTTATGAGTGGTGATTCCTGAAGATTTAAGAGACAACAATCTTAAGCTCCACCTTCTTTGCTGTTTTCGATTCATATTCACAGTACTCCACGTTGGAAGGAAGCCCAGACTCCAAAATTTGAAGGAGATGGAACAGAAACCCTACGAAAATAGATGACCACTGGGAGTCTGACTGTAAAGCACCTCCTCATTCTAGCAGCAAGCCAAGACGTGGATGTCATCTCTAGCATTCACACTAACAGTACTCTGACTGCTGCAGCAGCTCTAAACAAGTACATAACTCAGTGAGAGACATTAAAATTTGACATGTAGATATGTAAAGACAGCTCAAAAGAAATGGAGACCCTACAAGGTCACTTCAGCAGAGGTTTAAAAAGGCATTGAAAATTATTTAAAAAAATATTAATCTAAGTTCACAGTAGAACCAGGGACAGAAGCCATATCTCTCAACTTTCTATTCAGTGAATCATCTACCAACCTTGGGGACTCCTCAAATGCTTATTCTCATAAATTCCACCCTGAACAGTACAGCAGCCTACAGTGTCCACAACTGAAACAGGCAATGCACATATGCAGATGGAAAAGTCTGGCCTCAGCTAGCACCATCCTCTTGTGGGTTCATACACATCTGCAAACAGAAGGCCTCCCCAGACACTGCGAAGCACCGAATTTCTACATGTTATAGAATGAACAGAAATACTGGAATTGTGCTTATGGCCAAAACAACCTATAGAGTAAAGGATTCAGAGCTAACCCCAGTGAGACTACAGGGTCCAGAGGAGGCCGCGAAGGTGCTCAGGGGGCTGGAGCACCTCTGCTGTGAGTTGGGGTTGTTCAGCCTGGAAAAGTGAAGGCTCTGGAGAGACTTAGAGCCTCTTCCAGTCTCTAAAGGGGGTTTCGGAGAGATGGGGAGGGACTCTTATCAGGGAGGAAAGCCCTAGGATGAGGGGGAAGGGTTTGACACTGAGAGAGGGGAGATTGAGATGAGATCTCGGGAAGAACATCTTCGCTCTGAGGGTGGTGAAAGCCTGGCCCAGGTTGCCCAGAGAAGCTGTGGCTGCCCCATC
>JAOXJM010000019.1:4542897-4562396 GCA_026413425.1 Tringa solitaria | reverse complement strand
GTATTGATAGGCTGTTATAAGGTCTCCCCGGAGCCTTCTCTTCTCCAGGCTGAACCACCCCAGCTCTCTCAGCCTGTCTTCATAGGAGAGGTGCTCCAGTCCTCTGATCATCCTCGTGGCCCTCCGCTGTCAGAGGAACAGATTTCACCACCACGTGTAACAAGGACCTGTGGTACACCCAGGTCAGCCGAGGGTCACACCCCTTCACGTCTCCTACAGCAAAGGCTGTGCTCTAAGGTGGTTGCACTGAATAATGTTGAAATGGGCAGGCGGTTGTTTTTGTGTTGTTTTTTTGTTTTGTTTTGTTTTTGTTTTTTACCTGACAAGTTCCTTATGCAGCTCTGGTGAAGTCAGGTAAGCTGATGAGCTGCTCGCCTTCTCGGGTGATCTGTCGCTGCCCTCTGTGGGACTCTCCACTCTCAGTGCTTTGCTGGCAGCGTGGTGGAAATCCGCCACCTCTATCAAGCGCTGCTTCATCTCACTCAGTAAATTACTCTGAGCAGCACTCTGGAAAAAACGCCTTCCGATACAGCCATCTACAGGTAACCTAAAAATGAAGATAAAAAAGCACACCAAAGCCTTGCTGCGAGTGTCAAACCAGCACCTCTGCAAATAAATTGACTCTTTAGAGAAGTTGCTGGTACCCGCTGGTTTTCAGATGCCATCTTAGCGTGAGCCACTTATTAATCCCACTTGCAGCACAGACTTCTTCGTGCTTGCTATTCCGCGAGAGCCCTGACGATCAGACTCACCCGTACTGCGGCCCTGGTCGGTGAAGGTAAAGGAGGAAGAATTTCTGCCAGATTAGGGGCATGAGAGGGTGGTCAGCGGGGGTGGCAAGGGCCTGGTGAGCCCAGCGGTAGATCATGAGCCTCTGAAGGGAAGGTACGATGGGCAGCTTCAGCTGGGTCTGGGCTTTCTGCAAAAAAGAATGTTTTTCAGACAAGCGTTCTGCTGCGGTTCCCTGTGACCGCTTAACCCAACAGATTCAGCAATTATGGAGAAGAAAACTTTGGAAACATTCACACATCTGTTACAGGTCTTAGCAGAAGGGCTGCCCGGCCCACAGTTGTGTTGGGCATCAGTACCACACTGTTTACAAAAAACCAGCATAAACAGAAAGGCTAGTGTGATGCAAAGCTGATGTTAATTACACCTAATTACTGTTCTTCCTCACAGAGGCAGATGTTCCTGTTTTAGGTGTCCATAAGACTTGGTGGTGTTACGGAACAAAGCAGCAGCAGTGACACACACAGCTCTTTCCAACCAGTAAAAACAACAACACTCTTATGTAGGACACAGAATCCTACAGCCTGCTACCACTTCTCACTTTTTCCAGACTACAATCCAAGCAGCGCTATTGAAAATCTAGAACATAAAGTAAAACTAATGTGAAGAAAGAATACAGAAGGAATAAAGAAATTATTTCTCTCTTTGCAAAAGCGAAACAAAGGTAACACAATGTATGAGCAGCAATACAACGTATGAGCAGCAGCACTCTGTCTTAGCAACACAGAATGTTACTCCATGGACCCACTAAATCATTAATTTAAGGGGAGACCTTCTCACTCTCTACATCCCTGAAAGGAGGGTGTAGCCAGGGGGGTTCGGTCTCTTCTCCCAAGGAACAGGCAATAGACCAAGAGGAAATGGCCTCTAGTTGTGCCAGGGCAGGTTTAGGATGGATATGAGGAAAAATTTCTTCCCGGAAAGGGTTGTGAAGCCTTGGAAGAGGCTGCCCAGGGAAATGGTGGAATCACCATCCCTGGAGGTATTTAAAAGCCGGGCAGACGTGGTGCTGAGGGACATGGTTTGGTGGTGGTTTTGTCAGTGTTACACCAATGGTTGGACTCAATGTTCTGAAAGGTCCCTTCCAACCTGAACAATTCTATGATTCATTAAAGCCACACACCAAGCTTGTGTGGATCCCGAAGGAGGGGAACGGGAGGCTTTTCCAAGTTCCCACATCTCGGCACAGACCCTGACAATACCTCATCCCCCACACTAGACCTCGGGAGCCCTCTGCACCTGTTTCCACACATTCCCCATGCACTCTCTCTCTTGCCAAGGCAGAAAATGTTCCCCAGACTGGCATCCAAGGATGCAGGACACAAACCAGTCTGGACATAGCCGAAGCAAACCATTTTCATAGAGCTTCTAGACTACATTCTTCATTAAAACACACTGAAATAACTGAGATGAAGGACAGGCCAAAAGTTACACAGCTTTGATTTCCACTTGCTCCATTCCAGAATTTCTAAATTAGTTCAGGCAAAGAACCTGGAAAATGCTGCAACATTGCTTAAAGCACACCTCTCTAAGTTCAGGGAAAGACCTAAACAGTTCTGAAAATCTTAGAAAATAATTCAGCAAATACAGAAAAAAAGTAAAGTCCAAACTTATGCAAAATTCAGGCCATCTGAGAAATGCTCTTTGAAAAATACACACATTTTCCCACCTGTAAAATAAAACTATCTGCACTCCCCATCTCAGTGCTATAGAAAAAAATCCACTGAAGATCACGAGGCATGCAGATGATCCAGAAAATCATGCAAGAACATTAATTAATGACTGAAGTTTTCTGTAAATAATGGTATATTAAAAACCAGATATTTGCATGGTAGTTTTTAAACATGCCAATCAAAACAGAGGAAAATTTCCCTGGGCTGCATTTTCTCCTGGAAAGCAAATCATATAAAGCATTAGTTATGCTTTCACCTTGGTAAGAAGCAGCACACGAGATAAAAACTAAATGACACAAGAGAACACTTCTCTCCAGCAGTTCCCTCTAATAAAAGCAGATGAACAGGTCTCTTACCTTCAAAGCTTGATCAGGAGTTAAAGCATTAATAACCAACTCCCCCTCCACAACTCTGCGAAGCTGTGAATCTTCTTCAAATATTGACTCCATATTTAACACCACCCATGAAAACCAGACCTGTACAACACAGTTATAACAGAAACACTGATAACAAAATGGCAAGGGAAGGAATTAGGAAGCTTGGTCTTTTCTTAACAGGAATATGTCTTTGCCAGATTCTCATTATAAAGCTGCAAAAGCAGCATCACAAGAAAACTGAAAACCAGTTTCCTCCTTATCGACATTCAAAATTTCCCTTTGTATTTTGTACAATCATGGGAAAGGGGGAAACCAGAAACAAGCAATAGAATTATCCAGACAGGAGGAAACAACCCACTCAAAACACAGTAACAGGGTATCTCCTCTCCCCACATGCACTACACATCTCCAGTTGGGGCACTGCAGGGTTCTGGGATTTTTTTTTGCTCGAATTAGGAACTTCCTTAAGCAGTGAGAAAGCAACTAGTATTCAAAATATTTATCTGATAAAGATTGATCTAACAGAAAAGTCAGGCTTCATGTATTTTCTCTCATTAAAAATATCAAGAAAATTGAAGATTAGAAGAAATATTAACTAATAAATCCTATTATAAGAATTCTTGGACACAGATCAGAAAAACTCTCTCTGTGTAAAATGTCAATGTTCCCTTTACCATTATAAACTCACAGCACTCTCTTAGGCTAAATTAGGATTCTACCACAAGAAAACTCACAAAGAAAGAGGGAACAAGATCTACAAAAACCTGCAAAAGCAGAAAAAAAAAACCCCACAACCTAGACACCTGTATACTGCTTATCCCAGGGCCGTTCATCCAACACCATCATACCACTGACCTGAGAGGAATTGGCGTTGCCCTCAACAAAGGAAGGTGTCACATTGCCTGCCACAATCCAGCTAACAAGGGAAGACAGCAGCCCTTTGTCACAATGATAGCCCAAAGCACTCTGCAAGCAAACACAAAATATTTGGTTCGATTTTTTTTTTTGTAAGCAGCCTAACAGATGATTTGCAAGCTTCAGGTACATCGCTCTGCCTTCATCCAGGTTCCTTTCTGCCTCAGGTTGCTACTTTCCAACCTCACCTCAATGAGACACCCCTGAAAGGCCTGCTTGTACTTTATTTCTTTTTCAGTGAAAAGATTCCATTATAGTGACAGCGTCTGTTTTTTTAGGACAGAAAATTCTATTTTTGTTCTAAACACACTACCAAACATTAGAAATGCAAAGATCACAAACTAAAATACTATGCTAGAACTCATATGAATGGTAAGTGTTCCAAATATTTTAATAATAATCATTAAAACCTATAAGACATTTCATTAATCTTGACCTACTCAGAAATAAATCAGATAACCCTGCTACCACTCACTATCATGACCATCCTTGTATCGTTTCAGTAAGATACATGCACATCGAAATTACAATGAGCAACAGGTGAACTGACCATCTAACTCAACAGCCACAGCGTTACACCGCACCCCTTTACCTTGTGCTGCTGGTAAAGCAGCTTCTGTACGCAGTCCTCTTGACTGTACTGAAAAGCAGCTTTACATAAGTCATCCAGGAGGAAGAGCGTTGCCCGGTCCCTGTGCCACAGCTGCTGGCTGGTGAGGACCTGAACCCAGAACTCCAGCACCGCTGCCGGCCCCACTCCATTTGGCTGGTCACTCAGAAAAATGTGAGTCTGCCAAAGGAAAAGGGTAAAATTATTCAAGAGATTGCAGCTTCAATTAAAAGCTTAAGAATTTACTGAAGAACTGTCTAACTTGCATATTAAATAAATAATGTATGGTGACGCTCTCCATGCCTATGTATAAACAGCTTTGTCACCTCCAACCTCCATACGAGACTCTGCAGCCTGGAGATCTCAGCATCTTGTGCAATCAGCAAAAACAGAGACAAAAGCCATAAATGGGACCCCTGTGACCTGCAGGCATCTATTTCTGAAGGTTCCTGCTGTTCCTGCAGAAGGACTTCCTAGAGTAGGTATGTTTCCCCTTAGCCCTTTACCCCCACCCTCTGCTGTTAGTGAGCCTTGGTTCTCGACCTCTCTGCACTCAGAAAAAAAATACTTGTTCCCTAACACAGGAACATTTTGTCATTGCACAGCCATAAATCAATGGTCAAAAGCAAAGCTTTCAAACATTATTGTATCTGCTGCATTCCTCAACTAACACAAGCAAAAAAGTAGGGCTGTGTAGAAAATTCCCTTTTTAGGCAGAACTTTGACCTGGTATTAAAAAAAAAAAAAAAAACCACATTTTCCAAGAAGTCTGAAAGGCACATATTGTTATGTCCCAAGGTCACACGCTTTGCCACCTTCAGGCAAGTTTAAGCAGAAGTAGTTCAGGAAACAAACCCCACTATTTGTCTTTAATGCAGGGTACTCCGTGGCTTCAGAACTGCTGGATCCAGTATCCTTTCTAAGTTTAAGCTCTAAACTCAGTCAAAAAGTCCACTTGCTTTTAAAAACTCCCCTCTCTCTTTTTGTTTGGTTTTTGTTTTTTTTTTTTTTTTTTAATAATCTTCTTACCTGTATCATACTACTGAGCAGTTTAACGTTTTCTCCATAGCTCACTCCTGTCAAGTGCTGTGTTACTTTATGGGTAACCTGCTGGGTCATGCCTTGAGGGACTCCACTATCCAGATGAAGGAAGAGTTGGACGTAAGATAAAAACCTAGGGATGTCAACAAATTAAATTAAGTCTAAAATTTGTCATACAGCATAATATGAAGAAAACCTGCTTCTAGAGAATTTAAATCCAGCTCAATGGCACTGATTGATGCTCATATACAAGGCTTTCGATTCACATCCACGCTGCAGATTTAATTGCTCCA
Source organism: Tringa solitaria (assembly GCA_026413425.1). Taxonomy (NCBI): domain Eukaryota; kingdom Metazoa; phylum Chordata; class Aves; order Charadriiformes; family Scolopacidae; genus Tringa; species Tringa solitaria. The sequence goes on along the minus strand of JAOXJM010000019.1, from coordinate 4,556,698 downwards.
TGGTAACTGTATCACAGGCACAGTACAAACAGCTCACAGCAGGCTGCAATTCCAGGCAGCTCATCGGGACTGAACACAGTTCCTGACCCACATCAGCACCCAAATCTCGTCCAAGAATTGCCTGGGAGACTGCCAGGTGGTCCAAGCCAGAAGCACCCTAGGGACCACATTACTAATTTACCAGGAGAGACACTGAGGTCCAGCACTCGAGTACACTCCCAGCTGCTCAGCTTACCAGTAATGACACAATTAAATAGTATTGCTTCCTCGTCTTTCTCGCTCACCTGAACACAACAGCTACTTGTCAATCCAACTGTTTGAAGACCACTTCTGTGGCACAGGAGCATCAGTGATGACTGTACATATAAGGGCAGTAGGTGACACTCCTAGAGCTACTTCCTCAACCACAGTCAATCCCAAAGACTAACTCAGCAAATAACCCAGACGTTTTTCCCCATCATCTGTGTCACATTCTCACTGGATGCAAAACCCAGAATGAAACTTGATAAAATTAACAGTCAAGATCAACTTTCATTGCTGTTTATCAATAAATGTATGAGGAACATGTAACGCTTACTGTTCATTCTTCAGGAGATAATACTGGCAAGAGTAAAACAAGGGTAAAATTTTATCCAGCACGTGGACGACTGTTCTCAGATATCTAGACTGGATGAGTACACCCAAAAGAGGAATCCCTTCAGCACAGAACTTCTCAATGCTGTCAAAACAAAAACAAACAAAAAAAATAAGGAAAAACACATTGACTGTCATCAGAAAAGGACATGAAGTGCTGATAACTTTTTTTATGAACTTAAATGTAAAGAGATTCATATCTGTACACCTATTCTTTGAAATCCTAAACAGCTAAATCCACAGAGTTTTTTCCTCAGCTGTAGGAGTCATTTGATTGCATACAGATTTGCTAAGTTTTTCAGCCCTTCCAGGGGTTTCTGTCCTGCCTTCCAAAAATCTCTAAATATGTGGGTCTTCATCCATCAAGTTTGAAACAATTTAAAGCTCAGGGCTCTTGCCTAATCTAACGAACAGAGGGAGTTTGATATTACCTACCTCTGACATCTCCTGAGGACAGATGGTGCTCTGAACACCTTTCTTTAGTACCTGTAGATGGAGCTCAGACTGTCTCCCTACAGTAGGTACTTGGACGACTGCAGTCACCAGAGATGGACCCCACTCTGACTGTCAAGAAAACTCACCAGTGGCAGCTTACTTGGTACCTTGCCCTGCATCAAGTTTTGCTAACTACAAAATTGCACATCAGGAAAAGATGTAAAACATCAATCCTACATCTACTCTGAGGCCATGAAAATGAAATATTGTATTAAGTCACTAGCATGCAGTACAGCAATTTGATTCATCTGCTTATTAATGTAACTGTCCTTGAACTTTCATGTGTGACAAATATCACTTGTTTAGATAGGAGATGGATAACAAACAGTTCTTTGTAAGGACAAATGGGGAGGGGTAGTGGAAAAAAAACACTGAGAAGTAAAGAGGTTCCTTGTTTTTCATTCCATCCTTGAAGTCATGTGAAAACTTTCACTCCCAAGCCAGAATACCTTCCTATCAACATCACATTACTCCAGTGCTTTGAAGAAGCACGTATGTATCTATGGCATAAACTTAGCATCAAGCAATGGCTGGGGGAAGGAAAAGAAAGCCAAGACAATTTCTCTTTAAGGAGTAAAGCAATATTATATGCAGAAAAGAAGTTAGTCAAAATTTTGACTATGACTAGGAGATAATTAAAGAGATGACAGACTCAAGGAAAACAGACCTGGGAGACACTGACTGATCTATGCCTGGCTCTGTGCTTTAATCAACTAGAACACTTGATCACGCCAAAGAGCCTTACCTACAAACCAGCTGAAAGCACTGGAAAAGACTGTGCTGGAACACAGTCAGAGGTAGGAGGTTCAGTATCAAGGTTCTAAAACTCTTTATTTATCATTACTATGACAAATAAAGGGTTTTTTTCTCCTCGATATTTTCCGAATGCTCTGCTGCAGACCTGTTAATAAAAAAGCTACCTACAGAACCCTTTCAATAAGTGTGGTTAGAAGTTATTCCTGTCCATAGCAATCATCCTAACCTCTCAGTTTCAGTATTACTTTTAACTACCATCTTGACCTTAACATGCAGAAGGCAAGAAATAGCATTAGCAAAATAAAGGAAATGGCATGGGTTTTTAAAACTACAGTCCTTGAAAGACTCCTCAGTCCCTTGCATCAGAAGTCCTTTACTCTTTAAACATATACAAAGATGTTAATAGCCCTCAGTGCATCATTAGGTAGGTTGCTCAGTCACTGGGGTGACCTACCCAAGGCAAAGATGAGAAAACAGACTCACCTGTGACCCAGCGTGGTCATTGCCAGTGCCAGGTAGCAGCCGACAGGGATGCCTGCTTTAACAGCCTTCAGCAGGGGGTGAAGTGTGACTGACTCTGTCATATCGAGCACTCTGCCGGACGCAGGGACCGCCGGCCACCCCTGTTGCATGCCACGGTCATTCTTGTGAAGTTTCAACCTCAAAATCAAACCCCATGCCCACTGATTAAAGGAAGTCTCCGGTGTTTCCCCGTATCGAACGATGCTAGCTAAGTAGGAGACCTGGAAGAAAGCAGCAGGAACAGGAATGAGAGGAAGCACAGGCATGCTCCAGCAGGTATGGCACTAGTCTAGAACTTGGGTCAGCTTGGATGAGTCTCCTCTTCTACCACAATACCGTGACACGAAATCAGAGCAACAGTAGTTATTTTTCAGACACGCCATGTAACACCACCAATTAAGTTTATCTAAAATCTCTGTTTCTGTGGCCTTAATTTCCCCCAACCCTCTCCCTCCACCCATCCCTTTTGGCTAAGACTACCAACCTATACTGTTTGGCTAAAGTTTTCCAAATTAGACATTGGTCTCAGATTAAATTTTGGTTTTACCATTAAAAAAAAAACAAAACAACCAACCACACACAACATTCAGTAGTGTTGAAGACTGCTAGTGGAAGGAAAACTAAAAATATGTTTACAAAAAAAATAACATATGTCAACAAAAAAACCCTAACACCTGGCAGCCTCTCCTCAGAAAGAAATCTGTAATGTGAACAGGCAGAGTCCCTGTGTCCTGTAAACATGTCCATCACCATGAAGAGCCTGTCTAGATCAGAGGTCATGATAAATCTTTGGGATTTAAAAATATTGTACGTGCTCTGACAGACCAGTGTGAAATACAGAGCTAGGAGTCAATGGAGATATTTCACCCTCTCTGAGTCGGGGTACAAGAACCTAAGCATTATTTTCTCTCAAGTGGCAGTTAGAAGCTCACACAAGTCACCAATACAAGTGGCAACCAAGGCTGAAACAGGATTAAAAAGAGAACTCATCTAGCTGGCACAAGACAACAAACTGTTATATAAATAGTGCAGAGAAGCAAGTCAGAAAGAGCACAGACAATAAGGAACATTCAAAGTGTGGGAAGAAAAGACTGGGGAGGAGGGGAGGAGAAAGCACCGTGCAAGAAATACTGAGAAGACAAAGCACAACACAATGCTAAAAGCTTTGAATAAATAAACAGAAGCATCTTGGATTGAATATCCAAAAAAGGGATTTTTGACCTTGATCTTTCTATCCTTCCATTCCCCTTCTGTAACTTGGAGCCATACCTTCCTCAGTCACCAGTGTGCTGTAAAATCAATGTAATAAATGTTTGCAGGGAGTTCAGGCAACACAGCACTGATCACTACTGAAAAGCTCCTAAAATCTTGAGTCTTTAAATAAGGTAAGAGTAAGAGCTGGAGACACAGGAAGGATGTCTCTTTTGTCCACCAGTAATAGTAAGTAGCCCTTCATTAAGCAAGTACTGGCCTCAGTAAAGGAGGCTTTGCAACAACAGTGTACAACTCTCCAACTACAGGGTGGATAATAATGCAAACCTACAAGGGGGACAAATTTAAAGTTTCTATTTCCAATATAGATGTTCAACGTAAGTCTAAGAGTATCTTCAAATAGGTCTGTGGGTGCAAAAATACAGAGACTTGGTATATTGTGATGTTCTACTAGTATCAAGGTAGCATAGCTTTTAAAAGAGAAGAAAAACAAGGTCTTGGCCTGCAGCTTTTCCTATCTATCACCATCAGTAAGCTACTCCCTGGAATTCTGAGGAAGGAATACCTGTTTTATGCTTTCAGAAAGCAGCCCAGCATACGGTTTCTGGGAGAGGTATTTCTGATATGCCTCCAGGACCATCAGTGCAACTTCAGAATGGACAGCTGGATCCAGATGAAGAGCATCCTGCTAAAAACAGAGCCATACAAAACTTTGCCTCATTTGAAAGATCTCTACAACTGTATCAGTCAGCTGTAGTACAGAGAAATAAATCTTAATTTGAACACCCAGAAAAAGATTAAGTATTATAACACTTGATCAAAATCTTGGCCAGTAAGAAAAGTTTCGGAGGAACATTGAAGAATAATGAGCTCACACTGAGCAACATAGAGATCAACAGCTAGATTATTTCCAGAAAAAAGCAACTGTAATCACTTCACACATGCATTTGGAGGATTTATAGCAATTAATCCAAAGATCCACAGAGGGCATTTTAAATTAAATAGTACAGACATAAGAAATCTTGCCACAACCAGAAAACACAACAAGTTTTTTTTTATCAAAACATAGGAATTCTTCTTACTAATTGACCCATTAAAGAACAATTTTCCCCCATATCGAAGTGTACAGACTTGACACTCTTACTGCCCAGAAAAGACCTCACAGTTAACTTTCCCCACCATTCCTCATTCCTTTGTTTTTCAAGTTCATCAAGGAACAGGGAGTAAAAGGTAAGGCAATGTTCATGTACAAGCACCAGCACAGCAAAGAGAAAAGCTCAGTACAACCAAATGCACAGATGCTAAACTGGGAAACAGGATTTTTCCTCCAATGTATTTCTGTTTCTCACTGAAAAAGTGTTCACCCTTGATTGGACCCCAAACTGATGAAGCTCCTGGCATAACCCATTCTATGGAATATTTTCCAATCATTTAAATAATGCTCAGGGCTTCGAAATCTCTAATTTCAATCATTAGTTTTCTCACATTGTGAAAAACATACCTGGCTACCAGCCTGCAAACTACAGTCACATCAGTCTCATACACACTTCTCAGAGGATTCTACTATTTCTACAGCCAGAGACATCCTTTCAGCTGTTCCCTCTTGTTTAGAGAGGAAACTCATGGTTAAATAGAACACTTATTTTAATCTCAGCTGCAGCACTACAAAAAAGCAACACAGGCAAATCCCCAGGCAGAATGCTGCACCATTATTGTGAACATCACATCCTATGCCATCAAGTGTACAGCCACCATATAAAAGCATGCAATTAACTGTTTTCAAATTCAGTTCCAGTTCGAGTAAAAGGTTTACTCTGTAAAACTGACCAAGTTCAGGCCTCCTGCTTTTAATACATACATGCTCGCTGAATCCCCAGTTCAGCCCTTCCAGGATAATGCAGGCTAGTTTGTTCTCTACTGTCGTTAGATTGTAATTTAATAACCAGTCACGAATCAGTGCTATCTCAGACGAAGAAGGCTTCCACAGGTGCAACGGCAGTTCTTTAAACAGATATAAAGAAACCTTTGAGGGCAGAAAAGAAAATGGCTAATCAGTACCCAGTACAGAACAATAATCAGCACTATGCCCTTCTATCTTAAAGAGTGATATGATCAAAAAAAACACAGACAGGCTTTTAACACGATCCATTCATACCCTGAGTCCGGTATGGCCTCTAGCTTTAACTGGTTGCTTGCTTTGAATGACGGATGTTAGCACTTACCATCCCAACCTTCTCGATGGTCTCTCTAACTCGATCCAGCAGCACAGAAATAATCTGTGTGTGTATGCTGGCGATCGCTCCCAAGAGTTCTCGACCAACTTTTGAAAACGTCTCTCTTGTGGAAAGGCTAACGTAAGACACCTGAGAAGATGAGCAGAGAGAAGTTACTGGTTATGGCTGACCTTCACTGACACCGCAATAAAACGTCCTTTTGGAAAACATATAGAACTAAGTTGCTCTTTGTGATCCTGGAAAAAGTTAATAAATGTCAATATTAAAACTGAAACTGATTGCCGTAGAAGTTAAGGAAATTATTATCATCACAGTGCAAAAAATAAGGTCTGAAACTAAACATGGGAATAACACCCCACATACACACTAAAACAAAAAAATCCAACCACCACAAAACCACATACCACAATATAAAATACACCACACAAGAATTTCAGAGCTACAAGTTAGATCTGTGTGAGAAAAATAAAGCAAAACAAAAGATATTTTTGTTCATTGTTTCATTCTGGCTTGATCTACAGAGAAGTTGCTCTTTCTCCCAGAAAAACATGCACTCCAGGATATTTTAATTCTTTACTGGATTATAATCCTCAGAAGTAGCACTTTCTTAGTTCCAAGGTAGAACAAACTACAGAAGCCATGAATGGTTCACACCTTCCACTGTTAGAAAGAAAAAAGAGCACATTTATCCTTTTCCTGAAAGTACCAGGACTGGTACTTGCCTCATATATCTCCAGAACAATGATTTTGATAAAATCCTGATCAACATCAGCCCGTTTGGTTTGTGCCATCTGAGCAAATGTAGTGAGCAGACAAATTTCTTCCGAGCAGTTCATTGATTTGAGATACTTTTCAAAATTTTCAAGGTGCTCTGGGTCTGGAAAAAAAGTCACATGAAAGAAACATGATAAAAGAATTGCTATAAGAAATAAAACTTCAACATTTATAAAATTATTCACAGTCCAATCCTAGAAAAGGAATCAGTGACAAAGGAATTATCATAACCCAAGCCTTGTAAATTAGTATCCTCTCTTCAGAGGCTTTAAAATAAGGTGCAAGAAACATCGTAATATGCAATGAGCCCATACGATTCAGTAAATATGTTAATATTTCATAACGAAAGCTAAAACTGCTTCAAGAACAGCTATAATCCAATTTTTAATATTATTTTGACTATGCAATGTCAATCATTCACAGGAAGAACTGCCTGAATCTTTATGCTTTTTAAAAATGTTACCATGGTTTTGGCTTCCATTACATACTGGAGAAATTAATTCCACAGATTATGCCCAAATTATATGAAAACATTCCAGTTTTAATCAGCACACGGTCAAGAGAAGATTAAGACGAATCCCATCCAAGCACAGCAGAAGGGTTTTGCTCAAGCTGAGAGACCTGCCCATTCCACATACCATGATCTCAAGCAACAACTAAATAGGGGAGATAATTCTATGCCAATTACAAATAAAAACAATTCAAGCATCTAGTCCTGGGCGTAGAGGATGTTCAGGAGTTGCAAGGAAAGATCAGTTCCAGTTTCTTAAGCTCAATACAAGAAAATTACTGAATGCACTTGTTTGGAATTACCTCTGAAAACAGAACTGAAGTCGCACAGGACAGGAAGGCTAAGAGACGCTTTCACTTGAACTCAAGGCAGGTTTCCTCTTTAAACCCAACAGTGAGATGTTGCCAAATGCAAATAAATATTTAATTCCTTGAAGTGGGGGACAACAGGAAGGTATGGGTACAAAGAAACCTGTACACGACTTCAAAATAATTTTTATTTCTTCCAAATACTAGATTATCTTAAAGGTCCCTTCCAACCTAGACAATTCTATGATTCTATGCAATAGAGTCTGTGCAGCAAAGTAAGCTGCATTTGAGCTGTAAAATGGCTTGGAGAGTGGTCTGCTTCCTCTGAAGCATAACATGCCAGTAAACACTGTCTACAGTGATCTTATCATAGCAGTTGAATATACTAAAAAAAGCACTCATTGTGGCACTCAGCTACCTAATCTGCACGGGCACGTGCTCAGCATGCTTGTGATTAAACGCTTGCCCTTAGGTTACATTCTATTTTAAGGGCTTTCAAGAATTTTGCAACTGTACTTCAACCTGAGAAGGTCAGACTTGTGCAGCCAAACCATCACACGAACAGTGTGCTAGAGGATTGTGCAATTTAAAGGGAAGAGTTTTTTCCATATAGTAAGATAACAACACTCCTGATAGCTAGAACAGACATACAGGGGATGTCTCATCCATTCATCTCCCTTTCCTAAAGCTACTTTTTATCTTTATAGCAGGAGTTATAGAGCACTGTGGGGTTTGCTCTTTGGGGTTGTTTTAAAGGTAATGAAGAAGGACCAAAAAAAAAAAAGACTATACCATTATTATATATACAGGCACAGCAGAGCGACCCACAAAGTGGGGAAGGGGTAGGACACGCCAGTAAGGAACAACTTTGACAGCAATATTAGCATTATGATCTGTGCGTCTGTGTGTCATTCAGCATAAACCAGCTAAGCAACAGAGAACAGAGTTGGAGGGGCACAGAAGAGAAAAAAAGAGATCTGGTAAAGGATAAAGATGATAAATGGAAGGAGGAGGGCTAGCGCCAGCTGCTGAGCACATGTGCACTGGACCTCCTCTGCTGGAGAAGCCATCTACCATCTTCCTGCTTCAGCTGCACCTTCCTCTTCACTGTACCTGTGGGCTCCACGTGCTGCAGAGCCTACAAACTCACACCAAGCCATAGCTTTGGATTGAAGGACAGGGGCAAGGAGAAAAGGAAGAAAAGAGACTCCACCTAAGTCCTATAGTGTCACAGCAGAGCAATGACATGGCCACCACACAGCTGCTACTTGAGCCAATTTCCATCCTCCTCTGCGTGTTTGATTACAACTACAATTCAAGTTCAGAGAGACCCTAAAAATAAGTGGCTCCTCAAATCTTGGTAATGGCAGTAAAGAAACTGTAACTAGGAATGTCATTCAGCAGGTTCTTGTTGCCAATTGCAATGGAAGCAGAGACAATGTTTGTACTCACACACGCATCCAGCATCAAGAAGAAACTACTAGGTCACTGCTTGTCAGTGAAAATGTGTGTTCTGCAGTAAATTTACTAACGTTTGGTCCACACAAGAACATCCCAAGTTAACTAGACTTCCCATATTTCCCCAGGGTGCTGTTTTATATCTGGTAGCTCTCAGATTCCAGAGGTTGACCTAGTAAGTGCAGCTCCATCACCGCACTTCATTTCTACCTATCACTGAAAAGCAACTCTGCTTCCACCTCTACATGTGCAAGCTTAAATCTTCCATCAGTCACCAAGGCCTGCTACCACCTTAACACTCACCACCCTTAACATTTCTCAAACTTAATTTGGGAAGGGAAATCAATAAGGAAGGTTCTCTCCCAAGCGAACGTTAATGCCATGGTCTTCTAGAGTATGAACTACAGGAAATTAATTATACTGGTCAGCATTATATTGGTAAGTGTCAGTCAAAAGAAGCTATTTCAGAAGATTAGATGGATTTCACTGAAAGAACTGCTGATATTCCTGTCTAGACATTTGTGAAAAACAGCATTGTGCTGACATAACCCACTGAGGAGAATGAAGAGGATAAAAATATCCTGCATCAGCATACTAGGACTTTAAAACAAAAAAGTTAGCTAGAAGAAAAACAAAGCCTGAACAAAACAAAACAAACATGAAAAACAAAAATCAGTCTTTGTTACTTTCAGAGCTGCAACCCACCACATCATATTACATTCTCTTTGTTTGAGATGCAGTAAGAATTTCTTGCAAAAACAAAAATAAGGAAGTCCTACTGAAACAGAGTAACTGTTAACTGTTTTGGCTGGCAAGTGCTAACCATATCAGCACACCATAAAATGTAGGCTCTTGATATTTCTCCCCCACTCTGCGTAAACTGCCTTAAATGTTAGCTGAGCTTGCGGAGTCAAGACACTCAGTAACCTCTGGAGATTGGCATTTTCTTCTACTTCTCCATGAAAAGACTTGGTGGATGTGACAACAGTTATCTGAGCTACCAGCTAGCCGAAAAGTGAAACAGAGTAAGATTTGCTGAAAACAGCAAAGAGGCTATGAAGCAGGGAGTTACTGCTCTGTTTACCTGTCTCCCTGTCTATCAAGTCCTGAAATATTTTCCATGAAGGCAGCAGTACAGGGAAACCAGCATTCCAGCTGGCTTCTAAATAACTCTGCTATAGATGAAGCCACCACAATCACTGTGGAGATCAACACAGGACAGAAGTTAAGGGGAAACAGAAAGAAAAGGTGGGATAGAGGACAAAAAAAGACACCAAAAGAAGGCTTCAGATAAGGGAAACATCTGCATTTGTAGGAGATAAGCAGATCTCCCACAATGTAAGTTACTGAAGCCAAAACTAGCAAATTGGGAAGGGAGGGGGAGAGAAAGACTGGGTTATTTATACAAATATCCACAGCTCAACAGTCAACAGCCAAGAGCTGACAAAAAAACCCTACAGGACACAAAATTATTTACTTCAGGATTTAAACCTCACTCTCCATACACTATCAAAGGTCAAGATGGGACCTGATATGAAAATACACAGGCTGTACCTACTGCACAGCCCTTTTACAGCTCTCTGAAGCAGATGGTAGCTGTCACCACCAGAGAGAAAACTAAGAGGGCAGTAGATTCAACAATTCCTGTTAAAATGAGACTTTGGGCAAACACGGAGAGCACGAACCGCCCAAGACACTAAGGCCTCTGGACCAGTCATGCTGCTGAGGTTGTATTTAACAATGGAACCTGCAAAGGATTAAACCTGTAGCTGATGCAGCAGCAGCCAAACCTATAAGAATCAGTTCTGAGTGCAGGAATTCTACCTTTGAGCCTTTGCTTGCAGTCAGCAGGTTGCAGAGAACAGCAGAGCTTTTCCAGGTGCTCGCTCTCCGCACAGTGCATGACGAAGAAGAGCCTCCAGAGCATGTTGCTGGACAAGGTTCCATAAGGCATCTCAGACATGAACAACCAGACTCCCAACCTGTTGGGATTTGAAGAGGTGGATAGAAACGGTTTCACCATGATAAATCCCAACATTTGAAAAGGAGACATATGCCCACATCTCTGCCATAGAATCAGGAATGTGAGGATGCATCGTAGCATCTCCAATTCTGAGTTAACCTCATTCTGAACTGAACAAGCCACCAGAACTTCTGTCAGACGCCAGAGTTCAAGGCCTAATTCCTCCCCATCCGGATGCTACCCATGTACTGAAAAATCCTACATATTGCAGTCTTCCTTAAACCATTAAGTACTTAAAGCTACTCCAAATCCCAGTTTCAAGTATCTAACTCCTCCAGGATGAAGCCAGTACCAATCACACAGGACAGCCTACCTTTTTGCCTTCAGAACATGTAGAACAGCTCTAAAAAACAGCTCATCAAACTCCAGTTGCAATTTTTCCAGAGAGTAGGGATGGGCCACTGATCCATATTGTTTATTGCCGCTAATGTACTGGGCCCAGTGGTCGCTCACATGACAAAGTGTCATCCTACACAGCAGAACAAGTCGGAGAAGGATCATTAAGTATTATCAGTGTCACCACCATATAGAAACACAGACAAGTGCAACTGGATCAGAGTCGAGTCACAAGAGACATGTGCAACACTTTGTCCTCTGGTTTCCAGAGATTTCCCTATAATTACCATTACCCTCCTGTCTTCATAGAGGGTTAGTCTAAAATTTCTGCGTTGCCCTTACCTGGTTTTGCAAGCAAATGATGCATAATATTCTGTTACACCAAATTAGTTTGTGTATGAACTTTGGAGCCTTAAGGTAATCCTGCATGATGAAGTGGCAGTACTTGCAAAAAGGTCATACAGGAACAGTAATGCAGAAAAAGATACTGGTCTAATAAAGGAAAATGTGGATTTTGTTTCTTATTTAACTGTATCCCCCCCTTGAAAAAGCACTCACAGAAGCCACAAAAAGTGACTGTTAGAGATTTAAAAAGAAATAGTAACTTTTAGGTCCCAATTACATTTGCTTCCTGCAACAGTATGATCGCTTTCAAGGATCAAGTTAAAAATTCTAAAACAATTCTGGATAATAACAGAAAGCAAGCAGTAACACTGCTTATAAATAAGGGTGATTCAAGAAACTGTTTGTTCCATTTCAATGACTTTCCAAGACAAGCCTAAAGCACATTCCTGATGGAAGTGAGCCACAGCATTTAGATTCTGTAATTCCCCACTTCAAGGCAGCTTCAGAGTCAAGGACATTGGGATTTCAGATTCACAAATCAATTAACTCTAAACTGATTAATTCTCAGAGCCAATCTAACCAAGAACTGTTTGGGTGTTTCGTTTTGTTTGCTTTGGTTGGTGAGATCTGGTTTTATTTTTTTCTTTGGTTGTTTGTTGCTCTTTGTGGTATTTTTTAGTTTTTTTTTTTTAGCAGTTGTGAACTTTAAACTAGATTGTATGAAAAAGATTTCATTGTATCAGAGAAGACATTCTCTTACTTGATCAGCTGACCAATTCGCTTCACAAATTGTCGGTACCGTGCTCTGTTAAACGTTTCTAACCCTGCAGACAGAAGTTCCACTAAGGAGTTTGCAAAAGCAAAAATCTTCATCATCTCCTGGGGAGTTGTTTTTTCAGGAAAATAAGCACCTAAGACATAGACAGAAAAATAAGACTCAAAAAAAAAAAAAAGTGTGAATCTGGATTTTTTTAAGTAACTTAACAAGCACTGAAAGCAACAATTCACCATATAGCAGGCAAACAGTCCATTGTTAGTTATAGTGAACTGAAATGTATGTTTTGTTTATGAAATGAACAATAAATACCTGTTAAGTTTGAAAGTACAAGTAAGTTACGTAGGTTATAAGACCTCTAGCAAGTAATTACCTTCACGTACTTGTCAAGAAATTTAGCAAAATAAAGAGTGATTAAATAATTAGAGAAACATCACAGTAACATTACAGCTAAGAGACAAAAGGGAAAAATCAGTTCTGAAAGCACGTGTGTGAGTACAGCCACTGAGCAGATCAAAACTAAGGGAAAAGATTCTAACGTTCTGCTTACCAGTACTTCTATAGGTTTTTTAAGTTATCCCATACACACAGAATACACTTCCATCTCATCTACTTAGTCTGTGAGCAGTTGCACAGGTTCATTATTACTTCACTCAGAGACTCTCATAATGCAGTAGCATTCTTGGAAGTTTTAGTCATTAATATAATTAGCAGAAGCAAAATTAATAACTCCTTAGGAGCTGGTTTACCTCCAGACTTAAACCCAAGGAACTGCTGAAAGAGTTCATGAAATGGGAATTGTGACAAAAGGGCAATCAAGTCGTCTTCTGAAAGCAGAATCCAGCTTGTTTCAGGATCCTCATCCTATAGACAAATACAGTCACTTTTAGGAGCTTTACAATAAAACACACGGTAAGAGGGATTCACTATTGTACTAATTACAGTTTGATTGTACGATTTTGATGATAAGAGGAAAACAAAGAAAGAACGAATGGACTCTCCACACACACAAGCTCCTAAATTCCTCTTCTGTGTGTGTTTCTACATAAAAGCCCTCACCAGCTAGGAACCAGATGCAGAGGCAAGGCTTTGTTAGTTCAACCCAGCTAAAGGGAACCACCTATTCAAACATATGTCTACTTCCATCCTCCTTTTGCATGCAACAGCTCAAATGTTCAAACTGTATCCATTAATATGCATTCCCAGAAGCTCCACTATCTACAGTTATATCACAGAGATAAAAGGAGAGTAAAATAGAACTAAGTTTCAAACAATGCTTTTTAACTGAAAATGTCGGCTTTTCTTCCCCAGTTTCACAAAAAATCAATACAATAAGCTTGAGCAAAAGCATGAAGGAAACAAACAAACAAAAAAAAAAAAAAAAAAAAAAGAAGTAATTTGCTGAAACACTTCTCCTCC
>JAOXJM010000019.1:4449263-4468850 GCA_026413425.1 Tringa solitaria | reverse complement strand
GGACCCTGCCTGTTCGTCTGCTTTTGATCCCGATCCGAGCGTTCCTGACTCCAGACCTGGAATCTGGCTCCTGGTCATCACTGAGTCCAATCTGGGATTTTTCCCCTGTGCCTGCTGGTGAGGTGATCATCTTGGGAGCTTGATATGGTTTTGTATATACTGTAGACTCTTTTTTTTCCCCTTTTATTATTATTATTTATTATTTCATTATTTATTTATTTTTATTTATTTTATTTATATTTTCATTAAAATAGTTTAGTTTTTTCTAAACTCTTTTTTTTTTATTCCTTCCCCTTTCCTCTCCTCTCGTTTCCTTAGGGGGGAGGAAGGGGCCATCTGTTGTTCTGGTTGGTCAATTTGGTCAAAACCACGATATCCACTTATTTCTCTATCTTTTGTATAGTACCACGTCAACTCCCTGCTTCGCCGAGAATGTATGTGCCATCTATGACCCGCCTGTATATCAACATCTCACTTAAACAACATCTGTTAATGAGGCAGGGAGTCTCTACGTACCACACTGTGAAAGCGGCTGCAGTCTGAGCGTTCACAGCTGTCTGGCTGTCCTCCGACCGAAGGGTTGCCACTAGGTGCATGAAAGCCTTGGAAACTTTGCAAATGAGTAAATTGTTTTGAGCAACCTGTATCTCGTTTTCTGTAACATCTCAAAGTTAGTATGTTGATGGCAGTTTTTGGCAGAATCGGGTTTATGGTCAATCTGAGCTTCTTTTTTTTTTATCTGCAGTTGACTAAATGACTTAAAAAACTGTAAACATTGACAGAAAGCGAGCAACAGATTTCATAACACATTTACAAGATGGGAGTGAAAGATTTAAATACCGTACTTTGACGCCTATAACTCGCGCTTTGGAACAAACACTCTGAAAAAGAAGTACCAAAACTTGAAAATCTTTGCTGGTTTCAGCATTATCGGTAGCTATGGGGAACCGAAAATGAAGCAGCAGTAGGAGAGAGGGGCCGGCACAGGGCTGGGAAAGGGCTCTGGGATGAAGTTGTGTGGTGTTGTGCAGTTACAGCTCTGAGAAAACTTGAGGCTTACGTGGCAAGGAAACCAGTTTCCTCTGTTTTACAGGGAATCGAAGTTCAGCAGAGAACCGACGCTCGTGCCTTTTGACTTAGCACCGTAACTCAGGAGCAGCTGAGGTGTTACGACAGCGGGATCTCTGGCAGCAGTTATTATTGGGGAAACTTAGTCTTGGTTTGCTGGTGATCTGTGTTGTCTTCCTGTTGCATCTTTGTCCCAGATTTTTAATGCATAACGCAGCTCCGAGCCTGCGACTCGAGCTCTAGAGTGCAATGTCTACAAGTGTGTGATTCTACGCAAAAAGAAAACCAGATGAAAGAGACCCTAAATGAAAACATGCATACAGTGTAGATATTATTCCTCTGCACCTGGTTTATCATAACAGAGTGCATCTCTGAGCTAGACTGGAGTGACTGATACCTTGTCACTTGCTAAGAATGGTTCAAATTTAAATTTGTGGTTGCCCATTCCCGCTTGTTCGCGTTCCCTCTTCCCCTCTCCAGTCAGCGTGAATGGAGCCTGCAGAGAGCAGCCATTTCTCCACAGAGCTGACTTGTTTTCTGCCGTTTCGGGCACACATTGATTACTCATTCAGGACTGAAAATGAGATGCGGCTCAGGTGCTGAGGTGTTGCCGTTACACCGTTTGCAGATGCATTACTGAATGCACAGGGAGGTCAAGTAACACACCTGTGGCCATGTGGTGAGTCACCTTTAGACTCAGAACGATCCAACCTAACATCCTTTTGTATTTAAAAAGGTACTTAGAGTTTTATACCCATTTGACCATGTAGTCTGTCTGCTGGACACTCAGAAATTGATTAAAGTAGCAGTATAGGGCACAGGTTTCAGCTGATGATATTGGTCTCCAAGAAGACAGTTTAAAAGCTGTTAGGACCCAGTTTGACAGCTTTTTTTAATCGTAATCAGAACAGGTGGTCAGTTCTTAATTAAATGCAAGTATTTAAGACTCTTTCAAGCCAGTACTTTCTTTCAATATCTATGGATTGTGGATTTGACCTTACAGTGAGACTGCTGCAGGACAGTGCTCTTCTGCTTCGATGCTTCAGAATTTCCTGGAAATGAGCAGGCAGAGCCAGACTGTGATTGGATAAGTGTTCTTTGTGCTGCATTTCTGCTGTAATGTCTTGTTTCGCAGTGCTTGGTCGTTAGCCTTTCAAGACTTATTTTAGAGAAGGCAGATTTCACTTCCATTCATCCAAAATGGATAGAGACCAAGTGACTCACCAGTAGCAGAGCTGGGAATAACTAAGAACCGGGCTTTATAATGCTGTTTGTCTGTGTGATGATGCAGTTATTACCATTTCAGTAATTTGTTTTTCATTGGGAATATCATGTTTCCATCATACCAGTTTGTGGATGGTGCTGTATGCTCCAGTAGTATTGTCAAACTTTCTGGAGTAGAAACAAGTCAATTTAAAATGATAGCCAGGTGAGGTTAAGACAGAACTGTTCTTTTGTGCTGTGGCTTTCTTGTCGGCTGGTAATCTCCTCACTCCTCAGATCACTTTCGCAGTTCTTGCTCTCTGGGAATGCCAGCTCTTGCTAGAGAGACATGTTCGAAGTCATCTGGCAAAAGAAAAAAAAATAGGAAAAAAAGTTGGTAAAGAATAGGTGAGGAAGCTGCTTACAAATTCCATGTGCTTGTGGTTGGAAATACAATGGAAGATAAGCGGGGTTTAGACACTGTTTCCTAATGAAATAAGTTGGATGAAATGCTGGTAGCCTGAGGCCTTGTTGTGTTTAATAAGATGTCATTTGGAAATTAAGTTGTTATTGTGGGAAAGAATGGGCTTGTGGGCACCGGTGCCCAGGAGTTGAATTACTGATAAATACAGTATCAGTAATAAAACTGATAAATTCAATATCATCAATATTAGTACAATAGCTATGGTTCCTCCAGAGCTGGTAATACCTTTTGATGCACTATGCAGAAATCTGTGGGGAATTATAAAAATAAATTAAAAAAACCCCAACAAAAACAACAACAAAACATTTGAGTATTGTTTTTAAAAAGCCTTTAAGGTGGAGTTCTGTTTTCTATGGTTCCAGCTGCTGATGTTAATAAGTCATCTTAAAAGTAATTCACAGGCTTTGGATCTGCTCACTGTAATAAAGAAAATCCAGTAATTAATGAATACCATAAAACTAAGCTGGGAAAGTTTAGTATCTTGCCGGAGTTAGCTAATTATTGAGGGCTTATGAAGTTACAGACCTCACCTCAATTTAAAGTTGATTTGATAACAGACACTTGATTTCCCATTTTTGTTTTACGAGTTCAAAATGATTTTTTTCTACTTTTTACCACCTGCAGTGGATTTCACTGTTTGTCTTGTATGGAACTGATTAAGTTCAACAATAACAAGACTGTGTTGAATGAAGAGAAGGGTGTGAACTAATACTCCAGACCTGATGCTCTTTTTTTCTTCTATCTCCCATATTGCTGGGGAAGCTGTGTCTATTGTTTATGTCTCCTGTGCCAGCTGAGCCACTTTTTCCTAAATCAGGAACAATAGTGCAGCAAATCATTTTCGTGTAAATAGTGCTTTTATTTAAGGCTATGTAAGTTTTTGGGGGAGGTTTTGTGTGGTGGTTTTTTTTCCTACTATCAGTACTTGTGCTTGCGTGGTACGTGATAAAAACGACCTTTTGAATTTTCGTTTTCCTCCCTTTGCAGCTGGTAACTTGGTGTCCTCTTAAATGCTGTTGTTTAATTTCTGTAGTCAAATATATGCAAAGTCTTCTGTAGGCTGGGGGAAAGAAGTGTCTATTTCCTGGTCCTCCTGCTGTCCTCTCAGAGCAGAAGTCAAATTTCTTCACCTTTGCTAACTGGGAGTAAATACTATAGGAGGTGTTTGATAGTAAAAGCTGTGTTAAAGCCATTATTCATAACATACCTGTAAATGACTTTTGACCAAGTCAGTTCTGGGTTTTGAAATACCCAAAGTAGTTTTTGTTCATTTGTAGGACCAACCTGTGTTTACTGCATGCTGGTTTTAGATCTGTTGTTTGTCAAAAGCTTATGCCAAATTAACCCTTTCCTGCACTGTCCTTTTTCTTCACCAGGCTTTGTCCTCTTTCCATAACGGATCGTGCCACAGTCCCTCTAACTCTGCCAGTGTCCACAGATGTTTGTCTATGGCTGTGATGTCCTACAAGAATTTAACTTTTTGGTTGCTTAAGTTTCTTAGGAAAGCTCAACTAAGAAGGAGAGTGTTGGGATTTGTAAAGATTTTGACTCAAAGATTAGCTGTCTTGAGTTAGTTCTGCTGTTGAGCATGGTTCAGGGGCCCGGGCGAGCTTTCTTGGTGAGAAGGTAGTAGGTTGTTTCTGGTGAAATTATACCTGTTGCTTTCCGAGTCCCAATTAGGTCACAACAGACCAGTGTCATGAGTGTTTTCTTCTTTAGGAGCTCTTTGGACATGTGAAAGCAATGGTATTGATTGTTAGCAGCCTGGGGTTGCTGCAGTCAATTGGCAGGTCTTAGTGCTGGTCAGAAAACAAGCAAGGGTTTGGTGTCAAGAACAGCCCAACAGTGGTTGTTGTCTTACTGTTACTAAAATATTCACAAATTGAATGCAACGTGACTTTGCCTTTAGTGTATTGATACTATTTATTTTTCAGTAATATACCTACTGCAAATTCATGTTGTAATATTTAGATTTTATGCTATCTTAATAATTAAAGCAACAAATGGATAATCTTAGTGGCTTGTGGATGAGAAAATGACTGGAGGTGGGGGTTTGGCTTACAGTTCCTTTCCAGCCTTTCTGTAGAATTCGGGCATGTCGCCTGATGTTTCTTCTTCAGCTGGCCAAACCCTAAAACAGGGATGTTACAGCCGTGTGGCAGGAAGATACTGGCTGAAGGCAAAGACACAGCACTGGTAATGAAGCTTTAAAATACCTGAGGGTCGTTTTTGTTTGTTTCCTGTGGCAAAGACACGTAAAAAGGAATTTTTTACTGTGAGGGTGGTGAGACCTTGGCCCAGGTTGCCCAGAGAAGCTGTGGCTGCCCCATCCCTGGAGGGGTTCAAGGCCAGGTTGGAAGGGGCTTGGAGCAACCTGGTCTGGTGGGAGGTGGCAGGGGGGTTGGAACTGGAGGATCTTTAAGGTCCCTTCCAACCCAAACCATTCTACGATTCTAGAAAGGTCTGATCATAAAATACTTATAAACTGTAGAGTATTATAAAATACTTATAAACTTAATATTCCTTAAATCATCTTTGTTTAATGGCTGTTATAAATCCACGCCACTTCTTGTTCAGCTTGATCTTGTAGATAGCTGTAAGAGATGAGGAGATGCTGGTGAATGCCTACACGAGCTACGGAAGTACCTGCAAGACATCCCGGGCGGTGGTAGCAGCGTGGGTTAGATAGGCAGTGCTGTTGGTGGAAAGGAACAGTTACCCAGAACTTGACAAAAGCAACCCAGTTATCTTCTGAGAGCATCTGTCCTCCTGATGTCAAGGGTTGCGTAATTTTGGTGCAGGGTTCTGCAAGATGGGGTGGATTGTCCAGTGCTCTCCCTTGCTCCATGGACTGTTCACGCTGTCTGTTGTACAAGATGCTCACCTTGCTTTCCATCTGCATCCTGGCTCTGATCTCATTCATCTAACCAGCCCTATGGTAAGGTGCACAGCTTTCCTCCGGGAAGCTGGATCACAGGAGGAGACACGATGGGTACTAACTGGCCCAGCATGTCGGCAGTTCTACCTCTTTACAGCGGCAGCGGGCTGCGAGACGGACTGGAACTGCAGCTTGTGTCCAATTTCTGCTTTGAGATTTCCAAAGAACAGCAATTGTGAGGTACAGAGTGTTTATGTGTGCCTGCCCATGCTGGTCTGGCCTTGATTTTCACAGGAGACAGCACAAGCCCTTCTGGAGTGAACACTGTGCTGCTGAGATGACTTCACTGCTTCAGAGTTACACTGAAATTGTCCTGATCTGCCAATTTGAGCCGTTAGTGGATAATGCAATGTGTGATTACTTTAAGGATATTTCATATAAATGTTCTTAATAGAAAGAAAATCCGTGCTCAGAAGATCAGGATTACTTTATAAATTTAAAAATGTAGGTTTTCTGTGAGCTTTACTTCATTGAGCACAGTGGAACAACAGGCTGACACTTCTTCAGAAGAGGAGGTCTGTTTATATAGAATGACACAAACCAGCAGAGAAAGCACAGAATATGTTTCCTTTGAGAAATAAAAATTGATAGGTAAAGTGAGAAAACTTGTGAAACTCAAAGTCTTAGAAAAAGATGGTACGTCCATATAACGAGCCTCAGTAGTGTAATCTTCTGCAAGCTTAGTATATAGGAGACAGAAATAAGAAATTAGGCATGGCTATCCTGGCATTGATTGCTGCTACTAGTTCTGTTGAAAGAATAATGAAAAATTTAGAGCGAGTCAGTTAAACTTTCAGGAAGAAGTAGTAATAAAAATGTGCCCCCTCTAATTTTTAGAGCAGAGAGTATTGTAGACTTTAAATCGCTGAACACTTTTAGAAAAATGGTTTCACTACGAGAACAAAATGAGATTTTTAGAAGGCTGAGTGCAGGCAACCCTGTGTGCCTTTATCTCTATGCTAATGAATTTTATTTTTACGAGGACTATGATTTCTTTTTTTCTTTTGTGGGTTTCCAGTGCAGCTGGTAAATATTTCTGGAAGCCTGTGTGCGGGCTTGAGAACTAACCCAAAGCTGGTAGTTACCTTTCATTTAAAAGAGGCAGAATATATGCATTAAACATTACAGTGCAAAAGCCTGTATTTAAATGTAAAGTCTTGCTTCTTATTTACAATGAAAAATGTCACTTCTCAGGGTTGCAAAGGATGTTCCGCAAACCTTTGTTTTAACACATATACTTGCCATTTTTATTCAGTCATGGATAATTTGTATATGCAGCCTGTTGAGCCCTCAGTAGGAGCAGCCTATTTTTAAACCTTCATTTGTTTATGCAAAACCAGTTGAAACACAGCATTAGTTTTAATCTTTTCTTCTTTTGTTTTGCACTGCAGTTCTATTACCAGGCTGCTATTCTTTCAGGTTGCTACTAGGCCTGATTTATGAATCATCTGATAAAGAGCCAGCTCCACTCCCAGAAATGTGCCTTAGGTAGAATTGTGTGCCAGTGAGTCAGCTCTAGGGCAGCATTTTCAAAGGAACACTATATAAATTACATGGTATCCGTGTGGGGGTGGCTTAGTGTTATGAAAAATCTGCTCTCGAGCATCGTGCACACACATCCACACAGAGCTGAGTCAACTCTCCTGAGTTATATTTGAGTGCTGGTCACGCTTCTGTTGTTTTAAGTGCATGGGTATGTGTGAAACTTAAAATAAATAAAAAAGAATGTAGGTATCTTGGGGAGGAGGTGAACAAGCCCAAAAGGCAGCGGTTGGGAAGCACAGAAATCGTTAGTACTTCTACGTTTGTCTGGATGAAGATTAGTTTTTTCTGACAGAGGTCTAATTATTTGGATTGGTTAGTTTTTAGTTACTTAAACAACTTATTGTTGGGCATGCCTGTGTTATTTGTGCTAGAATGTCACTTGTGAGTTCGCCGAATTAAGCGCATTGGCTTTTAATAGAAAGGAAGGTGACTGGAGTAGAAAAAATAGCGTGACCAACATGCAGATACACCTACAGAGCTTTTTGGTGAAGCTTCAGAAGTGGCCAGAGTCATTAGCACTTCCCATTTTCACAGTTATGTGGTTCTTTTGTCAGAAGAGGACATTGGTCTCAGCCAAAAGTTTCTCCTGTATTATGAAGTGGACTTGTGTGTTGCAATCAACTCTTCGGTGCGCAGGTTATGTGCTGCTACTGTCCTTTCCCATCCCACCATCCTCAGACACATAATCTGTCAAATGTTTGATTTGGAGTTCTTGATGGGCTTCTCTGAGTGTTTACATTTTAAAAATTTTTTAAAAAGTCAACTTTTACATAATTTTATTAGCCTTGGTTGTATACATTTGTCATTACTGCCCCACATCTCTGATTTATTCCATCTATGCTCAGTTACAGTGGGTAAATGTGAGATAATGTAATCCACTGGTGATGCAAATAATTGTTTATGTGTAAGTACGAGCCAGTATAGTCTTTAATTCTGCATATATACAAAACCATATCCAGATTTAGATGAAAGTACTGACTTCCATGATGCTGGAGCTGTAAAGTAGTACATGCTGTGGAAGGTTCTCTGTAGTTAGCTGTGTATTCTGTGCAGCACTGCAGTTTAACTTTCAATTTATGTAGTCACAAAAGCTTAAAGATCATACTTGATGTTATTTTCTGCAAAAACGTAGGTAAGGTGTCTCATTTTTTTTCCAAATTACAGCTTGCAAATGAATGGCTAGTGGTGCACAGCAATAGCTTGTTCACACTGTTTTCTTTCAGTGCTGAAATGGCACTAAAAGACAGTGGTCTGCTGTATAATTTTTTTCATTTAAATAATTGCTAGAACTGGCATAAGAAGGTGTTACCATTGTAAGCAGGGAGAAGTAGTGGTCTGTTGAACTCTGAATAGGAGGACATGGGTCAGCAATAAACTAAAGTGACTTCTAACAGCAAGCTGCTATGTAAAACATAGTACTTTTAAAGTAAGAATCTGTCATATCCAGACCTGCTGACAAAAAGAGTTGATTTGCTTCATATAAGCCAGGTATTCTTTATCGTGAATCAGTTCAATAACACCTAAAATGATAGCGTACAATTAAGGTTAGGGTATCGTGGTGTTTATTAAGTATTTCTGGCTTTATCGTTTGTTTGGGTGAAACTCATTTCCTTCTGACATTTCAGGATATACAATTACAAAGAGCATTTACTGAGAGCAAACTGAACAGAAATATTATGAAGGATGTATGAGCGGCCAGTTATTGATTGATAAAGGGCATGCATGCCATCTTCAATATAATTCTTTGTGCAGAAGCATATGTTACTTAATAGCATGTGTTCCATGGTAGTTGTTCTTTAGGAAGCTACTAATGCCTCATTTGATTTACTTTTTTTCTCTTTAATAAATTTTTATCTTTAAAAATCTTTTCTCAGAGCAAACAGTGCTGTGAAAGAAACACTCAGTACCATGTCCTGTGTCTAGGGGGAACCTGTGAGTTCAAGGTGTGATGAGACCAAACAGCAGGTAGTTTTTCATCAGATTTGTGGTTTTCTTATAAAGGGATGGTTTATTGCTAGCCCTCCCTTCCTTCCTTCCAGCTCTGGCTGAAAATTTCACTTATTTTCTGGTTTTGTTTCCTGTGGCTTAATAAAGTGGATCTATCCAAGAAAGGATGAGCCAGTTCTGCTGTGAAGGAGGGAATAAGTCTGCGTGGTCATGATTAAGTGGTACAAGAGTCAGGGGTAAAACCCATCCCCATTAGTGGCAGCAAGCTGTTAGACTAGCTGGGCTGTCTCTGCTTATCTGACCTTCAAATCCTTCTGGATTTCTTCACCGAAGCACTTTTCATAGCGTGCAAGTGGTGTGCCTTTGCAAATGACTCCACAATTTGAAAATGATTTCCCAGGTAAAGGTACAGTTAGATATTTAATGGTTTCTGCATATTGGTGTGTTCAATGTGTGGCTGGAAAATAAAATAATTTCTGTTGGAAAAATCTAGCACAGAAGTTTTTACAGAACTGCCTTTTAAAATCATCAGTATCTGTGCATCAGAAAAAGGAGAATGACATTTCTGAGCAATGTCTAATTAAGTATCCATCTGTGTCTGTAAGCATCAGAGCTTATTTTTCAGCGTTATGTTGTTCTCATTTAGTAAGTAAGAAACGGGTCTTTTTCTAGCATCACCTTGAGATTACCTTTTCTAGGACTGTAACTTGAAAAGTGAGTGGCAAGAAAGGAAGGGGAGTTTTTCACTATAGTCTCTTCCTCTCTCTGATCTATTCGTTTCTCAAGTAGAACTAAATTGGTGCATTTTTTTAATTTGAGACAAGCCTTTCCTTGGCATAGATATTTTCCCCTGAACTGTCTGTATTTTTCCCAGCTGCAAAGTCTGTTTGAGTCACGACAGGCTTTTTTTCTTTTCCACCGAGATAAATATCAAGTTCCTTTTTATATACGTACTAATACTTGAATTGTTGACTTTTTAAATAGCTAGTTCAAGGGACCTGGAGAGTATAGACCTCATCAGAGCAAATATTTTTTCCACACACACAGAAACAACGAATGATTGTCGACACGATACACTTCTGTGAAGTTACCAGTCCCTGTGCTACCTTGTTACCGAAAATATAATTTACTGATCCCTGTGTGAGGGATCAAACCAGCATGGTTTGAGTAGTTAAAGTAAGATCCTGCTTAATAATAAAAAAACCCCAACTTCTTAAGTCATTGAATTAAACTGTTAGCAAGGTGGCAACAGGTAGACGAAACATAATTTTTTACTGGCTGCCAGGCTGGAGAGGTGGAAAGGCAAGTACGGGTGTTTTTATAGTCCCTTTGGGAGCTGTGAGGTAGATGATGTTCCCAAGTCGGGCGTTAGTGAAAAGAAGAGTTCTCTGGTTCACTTTGGCTGCCCTTTAGCTCTGCGTCAAGCTCTCTTACTTGTGCTCCCCAGGCTAAAAGGATGAGTAGTGCAGAAGCTGTTCTGCAGTTATTAGCATGAATATTTAAATACATTTCTTTTGGCCAGGCTAATATTCTTCTGGTATGCGTTTGAGCAACCAAATTTTTTCCTTGCATATACGTTTCAAAACTCTTACAAAAGATATTTTTCTTTTCAAAGTGGATGGCCAGAGCAAAGCTGGGAATTGGACTAGCAGCTACAATACATATCCCACCCTGTGTAACTCTTGGCCAATGATTTAATCATCAAAACTTTGTTTTACTTACATACACAATAGGAGAATTATTTGATAACGTAGATTTGCAGATGAAATATGTAGAAATACTTATTTTTATTACAGTATGGGGATATGTGTATGTCCAATGTGTATTCATCATTTGGGTTTACTGATGCTGTGCTGTGGCCTTAGAAATAAACTGGTCCCTGTAATATTTATTGCTTACATTAAATTACCATCTCCAGAAATTCTTCTTTTAAGTTGCTTTCAAGAGAGATTTACTCAGTGCAAGTATTGTCAAACATTTTTCTTTTATATATATGTTGCTATATTTTACAATATGTGTTTTATTCCTTTTTTTTTTTTAGAAGTAAAATGCTGGTTTTTTTCTTTTTCCCTTTCGTATTTAGCAGACCTGGGCTTGTCATCTCCATCTTTCTTGTGTTGCCTGATGTTAACTATTCTTTCTTTCCTTAACGGGTGTTTCTCTCCCATAAATATTTTCATAATTCCCTTGCACCATCCAGCATTTCATTAGCCCGAAGGAAGCATGAACTCTATTTTAGTGTTCTTTAAAAATTAAGTTTCAAAGTGGGTTAGAGCAGACGGGACAACATTGAGCTTTTCACAGCACCTTTTAGGAGCAGGGAAGTAGCCTTATTTTGTGCCGCAGAGGGAGAGGGGGAAGCAGCGTATAATTACAAACACAGAATTACAGGCAGGAAACTGGAGAAGGATTGTCAAGGTACAGGAAAATCTCTCTGAACCATCCATGCTTTCTCTGGCTGCTCAAGTATGAACTGCCCTTGTCCACAGAAATGCGTTTTTTAAAAAAGACCAGTAGATTAAATCTTAATACTGCTTTTCCTTACCTATGCTTTTTTTGAAGTGTCATTAATTTATCATTAACTATACTTCTGAACCATTAAATTTTTTGTTCCGCACCATTCATTTGGTAATTGAATGGTCTTTATGTTGAATTCCAAGTGAAAATTTAGGTGAATAACAGAGGGTGAATAATGAAGATAATATGGTAAATACTGATCTCTAAAACCAAATTTCCCTGAAGGTGCTTCGGCTACTTCTGGGTTGACAGCGTGCAAGTTATCAGTCTGATAAATAGCTTGGTTTTTTTTGTGCTTGCGCTGAAGTATTGCCATTTATTAAATTAGAACATGAAGTAAAACATAGGATACTGGTTGTGGGTGGATACTGTTTCTTGCTTGCAGCCCGTACTACGTGATGCTTTTTTCCTGGCAGATCTGAGAGAAACTAGGTCAGCCTGTAGGTTCTCACACAACCAGGACTTATATGGGAGACACTCAAGGAGCACTTGAATGGTATTAGATACTTCTAAGAAGTCTTTACGTGACCCACCCGCATGGCGGTTCTCTGCTGAGAGCAAATCTGTCTTACACGTAGCTCATGCTTCTAAAAACCTTGCCTGTAGATGAGGTGAACCCCATGTCCTTGACAATTCAGTAGCACTTCATGGCACTTCTTGTAAATACATCACTGTTAGGTGAGATCTACCGGCAGAGCGGTTCCAATGGAAAAAAGGAGGTGTCTGTAGTCGTGCTCTGTACCGTTTCCGCTCAAAGTGGCTGGATTTCTCCTCTGTCTCTGTTGGTACTGTAAGTCTGCAAATTACCATAAAACAATTGTAGTTTTATAAGGTTGAGGTCCTATTCGACTGAAAGTAGATTTCTCATAGATACGGAAGCTGAACTGTTTGCTGGTCTGTCCAGGTAGATGACTACCAAGTCTGGGAATTTTCAGGCTGGCGTGGTTCATAAGGGCTAAAATTCTCCATTAAAATATGTTTCAAGTTCTAGGTAAAGAAGTTAAGCATGTGTTGCTTATAATACATTGATTTAAATTTTATAAAGTAATAGTTTAGAAATATTTTTTATTATTTTCAGATCTGTTTTGATTATTCTCCTGAGATGAATCACATTTAATGAGGTTTCAATACCATCTTCTGCAGGTGTGTATAAGGAAGAATAGTGATGTAACAGGATGAGTTCACTAGGAAAAAAAGTAAACAAAGAAAACCAAGATGCTACTGAACCACAGTCTGCAACGGAAAGCCATGAGATGTTTAGGTTAATACTGTGCAGAGCACGATTGAGTGAGTTAACTGGGTAAAATTGTTCTTACTGTTCTGTTCTTGTGCAGGCTCCTGTCTTGCTGAAGTCCATATCTAGTTCACCCAGTCTTACAGACTGCGTGCTCCATGCTCTGAGACCAGGAGGACCTTGGTGTTCTGAAATGAAGATGGAGGCGGTGGGAAAAGCAGAAGAACTTGTTGATTCAGAAGTTCCACCAAAGACTGCTGAAAAGCAAGAAACTGCTCCTGATGAAGATGGACCTATAGAACTGGAGACGCCAACTCCAAAGGACAACGTGGCCCCTGCAGCAGACTCTGCGGTGGTCTCTTCCATGCCTTGCTTACTGATGGAACTGAGGCGAGACTCCTCGGAGTCTCAGCTGGCCTCTACAGAGAGCGACAAGCCAGCGGGCGGCCGCGTTTACGAGAGTGACTCTTCTAATCACTGCATGCTTTCCCCTTCTTCCAGCGGGCACTTGGCTGACTCAGACACGTTGTCTTCCACGGAAGAGAATGAGCCCTGTCAAGCTGAGGCTGCTGTAGAAGGAGACCCTTCTGTGGTGTCTGGGGTTGCGGTCGGGAGGAAATCCAGGCGATCCAGGTCCGAAAGTGAAACTTTCACAATGGCTGCCAAGAAAAACCGACAGTCTAGCGATAAGCAGAACGGCCGAGTTACCAGGCTAAAAGGTCACCGGAGCCAAAAGCACAAAGAAAGAATTCGGCTGCTGAGGCAGAAGCGGGAGGCGGCCGCTCGCAAGAAGTACAACCTGCTGCAGGACAGCAGTACCAGTGATAGTGACCTGACGTGCGACTCGAGCACGAGCTCATCCGATGACGACGAAGAGGTTTCAGGGAGCAGCAAGACAATCACTGCAGAGATACCAGGTATAGGATGTTTTTTAAACTGAACTGTAACGCGTCTGACATCGTTTCTCAGCTGTCATGCTAAATTTGATGAGTTGACACTTGAGAAAAGCCAGGAGAACTGCAGCTCTGTGTAAATTTGAAGACTGCAGTGTATTAACAAGACATGGGCAAATCTTAAAATCTGTTCTGAGGTTTCAGTGCACTTTTGCACGCCAGCAAAGTGTAGAAACGGGCAATTGGAGGAAGGACTGTCTTTGAATTCTGGAATTTTCAGATCTTTTCCTTTGTAAGCCTATATGAACTCCTAGCAGTGCTTTCAGATCCTGTTAGATGGTGATAATCTAATCAATACATTCTTAAGATAAGTGGCCAGCTTTGCTCTGATAACATTAAGACCACAGCTTGGCAGCTGTGTTAGAAATAAGGTCTCATACCTCTTACCCGTGTTACAGTTCAGAGTCTCTTCACTATTGCACTTAACGCTGTGCTTTTCAGCTCTATGTTTTGGTGCATGACAAACCTACTTAGCCTTATTGTGAATTCTTGCAAATTGCAGCTGGTCACCTATTTTAGGACATAAATATGAGTTTGTTAACACAGGTGCCCAAGCTATATCCACACCTAAATTTTTAAACGCTTTAGACAAAGCTGTTACCCTTTTCCTGTGTCATAAGGATCTATAATTTCTATACTTCTAATTTTCTGACACATTTGTGTTAAGATAGGAGGCAGCAAATTTAGGGGCCTTCTCATTATTTTGTTAGCAAAAGAAAGATAAATTATTTAGGTTTGTCTGCTGAGTCTTTGTTTTATTAGCCCAAGTGCCGTGGACAGGATTTTGTGTGAATTATTCTTGCAGCATATTACGCCATAGAACCGTCATCATATGGCAATCTTCATATGGTAATCAAAAATAAAATCGCATAAAAATAAACATTTTGGCTTGCCAATTTTTACTGGGTTACATGCCTTTTTGCCTCTTGTGCTGGGAGGTTTTTTTTCTTTTTGGAGATAGATATCAGCTTACACAGGGCAAGAACATTTAAAGGAAAACTGCAATAATTAGTCTTAATTTCCTGAACTAATGTTTGCTAGATGAGTTGTTTAAAATATTTGCAGCAGATTTTATAAATAATTGTGTTTTAACTGACTTGGTTATGGTGAGCGATTCAGTCACCACGAGACCTGGCGTTTTTCCCACATATTGCTAGGAAGCAGGTTGCACAAAGGAAGTTAATGTTTATTATTAGAAAGTTCTGGAAAGGCATAGTCCTCCTATAATTATTGTGTAGTAAACTTTTAATAGAGATCTAAAATTATTTTTACCAATTTAGTAGTTAGACTTCTAGCTTTCAGAGTTTTGTGTCTTTTTATTTACTGTATTTACAGTTTGCTGGGGAATTAAAGCCTGATTTACAGCTGGTTGAAGAAGACATTTTCATTGAGTTTTGGGACAGGTTCCTCCCCACTCCCAAAAAAACCATGCCATAAATCCCTCCAGGTTACATTCTTTAAGTCATAAAAGTATACCTTGTGACCCAGAAAAGCACCACATGGTACTTTCAGGTCTGCCTAGATTTCTGACTTCCATTGTAGAGATCTGAAACCACCCTGTGATGCTTTTCCTATGTCACCAGGCTCTTCTAGAAGCATTTGAGCTCTTGGTCTTAACTGCAAGATGCTTTGCAGTGAAAAGGTCCCATTGTAGTGTAGGAAATAATTTGGTTATTTAGTGATGATTACACCAAGGCCCAATTTTTACCTGTGATGCAAGATGTGGGAGTGCAAAAACCATCCTGAGGAACATTTATTCTTATTTCATAGCATGTATCATCTGCTTGATACTAAATTCCATTTAAGACTTTCGGAATTAGGTGCAATGCATACCTGCCACATTGTGGTTTTCCTTTAAATGGAAATGACTTTGGTTTGTGGGAAACAGTCACTAAGTACAAGAGAAAAATATTCTCTATAGAGATAAAGGTGAGGTTGGCCAAAAAATGCATCCTGGGCTACTTGTGGGTTAATGAAACGTTGTGGTCTGAACAGATGGGGTGGAGCTGTGAGAGTGTGAGCAGGACTCCCAGCCCTCCCTCGAAGTGGTAGGTTCACATGCCATCTGCGATCCCTCTTCTTGGAACAGGCAAAGTGCTTAACTTAATTTTTGGTTTTTATTTTTTCTTTTTGCCTTTTTTTTTTCTAGAAAGCCATTTTAGTGCACTTAGCGGTACACTGTGAATATCCTCAAAATTTAGGGATTGAACACGTAGCTAGAAAATAATACAGGGTAAAAAAAAAAAAATGCAGTAGTGGAAGTTCAGGCCATGAATGTCCTCTGCAGCCAGCAAAAGCTAAGAGAAAGCTTCAGGTTTAACTTGATATTCGAACCTGAGTATCAGTAAACTACAGTGCATCTGTCAGAAGGACATAAGCATGAGAAAACTTTTGCCTTCGCTTTTGAAAAAGTCTGCACACATCAATGCAGAAGTTTTACAGGTAGCCTCTGCTCCCCTTAGTCTGACTGTATTAGGACTCTTCAACTGTAATGTTGGTTACTGTCTAAACATGGCTTATTATTGGCACTGATTTTCAAATATCTACTGGCTGAAAAATAGCTTTGCCAGCAGAGATGCTCTAAAATTGTTAGTGACAGTTAATTTAAGGTGGCTGTCGTGTACAAAGGCTGTACATACTCAGCCTCTTAACCTCCTATTGACATAGGTAGCATTACAGAAGACAGTTCACTTGCGTGTGGTCTGAAAATTGAAGTGCCACATTTGAGAAGACAGTCATCTTTCATGTTGTGTAACTAAACCTCTTGCATTTTAATAGGGCAGTTATGTTTTTTCAACCCCCCACGTGACCGGTTCTGCAAAAAGCTTGGCTAAATTAGTAAGGTGAGGAAGGTGTTCAATGAAATGCAAAATAATGCCATGAGTGTGTGTGGTGCTGTTAGCTTCATGTTGTGTGTGCACCCAGTTGTGCGACAGAGAGTCAGTTCTGTCTGCTGAACTCAGATGTAATGTGGATTAAAATACTGGCAGGCTTGTTTTCCTCCTCAAGAGAGACTGAAGAGTAAAGAGTTGGGATCTTACTGCTGATGCTTCAGTACAAATATTTTTGAGCTCAGGAGTGAAGCACAGTAGGTGTTGTGTTATTCTGCATGCATTGCGTGGTGTTAATTTACACCTGAAAATACGGGCTCAGTCTAAACTTCATTATGACATCCAGGAATGCCATGATTTTTGAATTACTGCAGATGAGGAGCAATTTCTTACCTTTTAATGATTGAGCCTCTCTGTTGGATGTAGCATTTTACTGTTTTTAAGCACCAGGTAGCACCCCTGGTGTAAGAGGATGATTTTGAGTCCCAAAATAGGTTCTGCAAGACCTGCTGCTGTTAAAAGTTTTTCCTTTAAAATAATTTCAAATTTGACCATGCAAATTAACTGAATAAAATTGGCATGAGAGCGAGTCTGAGAATGAGTGTTTATTTCTTGGAAAATGCTCCCTTTGGGAGAAGGTTTTTGAAAATTCAAATATAATATGGAAATACTGGCATTTTACCGCCATTGTGCTTTCTACAGCTCAGGAAAATATGAATTTTGAATTGAAACAGGAGCAACTCATGTTTTAGGCTTGCAAAAAATCTGTTTAAAAGTTTGAGTATTGATGTTAAAAAAGGTGTTGCAGCTCACATTTTAAAAAAGAAAAGGGTTTTTAATTTGTAGGAACCCAAAGAGAGGGCAACAATGCATGTGAGGGACTCTCAGGTTACTGCCGCCTAAGAATTGTGCATAGACCTTGGATGAAGTAACTCGGAGTGAGAATTACAGAAGAGCAGGGTAAAAATAATATAAAAATCTGTTGAGTGATTTATATAAAGATACCCATTTGGAAATGTTGAGGAGCATAATGACACAGAGGAATCCACAGTTGCTAATTACAATGAAGACGCAGCATGTGTTCTTAAATTGTTACATTGTCAGACTTCCTAAATTAAATAACTTTGGATTTGGTTTTTCTTTAGATAGTATTTAATAGATCCCATAAAGGTCTAGAGACAGCATGGGGGCATTTCTTAGGTGCTGTTTTGCAGGAGGTATTGTCTTGAAAATAAGATAGGAGTCTTGACTTCTGACCCCTCTGTATTGCAAATTTCTTTGCCTTTTAACTTAGCATAACTTCAAAAACTATAGAGCTGTAAGTTTATAGACAGTAAAGGAACCAGTTAGGTAATATAATACAATAAATATGCATTTAGTATAAAAAAAATGTGTGTTTCAGCTAGATTTTCTTTTTAACCCTGAGGCCCACCAGGAAAGAAAAGCCTGAATACGGCTTTTTATAAGAACTGCAAAGGAAGCATCTGAAACACTGATTTGCTGCTACTGCAAATTGTAGATATACTATGAATGATGCCTTGTGAAAATAGTATTGCAGGGTAATACAGATTTCAATATCTAGTCTCTTCAGGTTACAGAACAGTTTTGTCAACTTTGACCATGCTAGTTCGTTCTTAACTTGAGAAGCCTAGCTAGATTGTCTTGCATGTCACCATCAATATTTTTTATTTAAATTGCATTTAAAACTTGCTCAACGTTATTTAAAGGTGTCTGACCGTAAGCCTGTGGAAGTCAGAAAGACTGCCATTTAGTTACTTGGTCTTAGGATAAGATCTGTGACTAAAGACACATAAACAGAATCATATTGGAATTGGATGTTCCACACTAGGAGTATATGAACATAAGAAATACTTTTTTCAGGGAGGAAGAAGACACTGAATATACAAAAGGAACCACAATTTAGGAAAATGGTACCTTTTCACTGAATTACTTTTTGTTAGAATGTAGTCAGAGGGATGTAAATTAGTTGCTGTAAAATAATTTATTTTTAAGCAGAGGACCTGAATGCTGAATTTCAAGCCTGTCTGACAGGTAAACAGATGGGAGACAAGACTTAAAAAGTAGGGCTTTTAATAGAAGGTTTTTAGTCCCTGACGGGTCACGTTGCTACTGCTCAGAAATGAGAGAATAAGCCTAGGCTTTGTTTAGCTGTTACTGAAGGACTTATGTATACCTCATTTTGATAGCTCCTAAAAAGAATGTGTTAAGTAATACTGTAATTTAATGTACACAGTGAAATCCCA
This sequence comes from Tringa solitaria, assembly GCA_026413425.1. NCBI lineage: Eukaryota > Metazoa > Chordata > Aves > Charadriiformes > Scolopacidae > Tringa > Tringa solitaria. The sequence goes on along the minus strand of JAOXJM010000019.1, from coordinate 4,449,866 downwards.
ATAAAGATTTTAGTGCCTTATGTTTTTATTAGTAACTATTTGCTTAGGGTTGTGCAATGATTTCTCTCGCTCTTTGGCTGTTTTCTATTATTCTTAAGCTAGAGGATCCCACAGGTTTCATGTTCATGTATTAAATGGTCAGGTTCCGTAGCTGCTTTGTGTTGTTCAATGTGATACTTGTCTTGTTTTGGAATTACCGTAGGTCATGTTTGTGTGTTGGGAGAGCATGCATGAACTGTTCATTATTCCTCAAACAGGTACAGAGCCTCGTCTTCTTGGGGTCTTATTGCTTCCTAGAGGATTCCTGAGTGAACTCTAAACTTAAAAGTATAGATACCACTGCTTTTTTGTATTGGTTGAGTAAGATAATGAGGATGGCCTTCTCTTCTTGCTTCGAAAGTTCTTCCTGAAAATCCCAAAGCTAGTCACTTTAAGCATCTTTTTGATGGGTAGGAGGAAGGAGAACAATTTCCTTCCAAGTTTTCTTTGTCTGTTTTTTCCCCTTGGCTAGAATTAACACTAAAAGTGCTGCGCGGACGGTGGCTCATTGTGTGAGTTGATGCAGGCAGGCCCCAGGAACAAACGAGAGACCGCAAATAAAGG
>JAOXJM010000019.1:4423507-4433770 GCA_026413425.1 Tringa solitaria | reverse complement strand
CGGGCAGACGTGGTGCTGAGGGACATGGGTTAGTGGTGGTTTTGTCAGTGTTGGGCTGATGGTTGGACTCAATGATCTGAAAGGTTCCTTCCGATGAAAACAGTTCTATGAATCAAGGGGGAAGACTGATGCTGAGAATTACAAGGTAGAGTACCAGTAAAAATACCTATATACATACAAATATATATATTTGTAAACTATGTAATCAATACAACATATTAAGGTGGGTTGATATCCATACCAGTTCGTGTCAATCAGTGACCAAGTGTGTTCTGTGGCAGCAGTGAGGTCCAGGAGTAGGGCAATGCCAGTCACCAGGGTGATGGTCACCTAGAGCTCCCTTTTGGCATGGCCAGCGCATGAACCAAAGCCTCAGAGATCCTCCATTTCATGTTTCACAGCGTGCCCAGCTGCTTCTATTAAAGAAATAATCCACGACCTACTCAGGGACTTCCTGGCAGTCAGTGATACCTGCCAAGAAACGTTTGCCTGAACCACAGTGTCAGGAAAAGTCTGCCTGGGCTATTGATTTAAGTTCAGCTGAGAAATCTTCTTTGCCTTTTGAGGTGGAAACTCCTCCTTAGGGTACGTGGCAGCACGCAGGTTTCCTTCCCATGATAACCCTCACCAGATGTTGCACCAGGGCTCTTCACTTTCCGAAATGTGGACATCATGTATAGTCTCTGCCCCTCTATTTGCTTGCACCTTTTCTGAGTACTTTATTAGCCTTTAGAAGGTTTCCCTGGCACTTGTTTTAATTTCTTCTCTCTCTGTCCTCCTGATCTACCCGGGGGTATAATCAGTTCTGCATGTCCGCACAACCCTTGAAATGCGGTGGAATGTTACTGCGTCCTCCTCCTCTTGTCTTTGAAGAGGTGTCCAGTCAAACTAGATGTATACATAATAGATTCATCTGATCTCATATTCCCAGTTCAACAAGTGATTCTTCCCCTCTGTGATACAGCTGAGTGAGTGGTTTCTCAGAAGCAGGTAGTCTCATCTGCTTCAGGGCTGCCCAGCATCCACCAGGTTACTGCTAGAGACAGTAAAAGTAACCTTTTTTTCTGGTGGGGAAAAAAAAGAAAAAAGTAGAAGTTACGCTTCCTTATAGAATTTTTTTAATTGAATTTTTAAATATTTTTTTTTCTGTGAAACAAATCATAATCTCGGCTGGTTTGTATTTTCTGTGCAAACATTATTTAATATGTCACTGCACAGCTTCATTAATTGTGGCAAAACCTGGTGTGACTATTTAGAGAGGACTTGTTTGACAGACCGCTGAACTGAGGAACTGTAATAAAAAAACAACACTGCTGCACATGGAACTTATGAAAAGCAGATACTTTTTTTTTCAAGTGTTTGTACTAATGTTAGAACAGATGTGTGAAGCAGTGTGACCAGACACTGATGAGTGTGTTGGGGCTTTTTTATTGACTGGCTTCTGCTATTAAAAAAAAATTTAAAAATTAATAAATTCATTTTGTTTGAGGGGTGTGTGTAATATTTCTGTCCAGCCCAGAGGCTTTGTTTGCCACAGTATCATTGAGTTTGGTTTACTGACAATAGCTTGTCTTGTTTCTTTATTTCAGAGCGGTTCAGGCACAGTCTAGCTCTTAGCATTGTGGTAAAATAAGAGCTGGAAAGCCTAATTACATCAAGTGTTCACCATGCAATAGTCGGGCTTTGTTCAGATCTGTGTGAAAACACCATCACTAGATCTGCTGAGGCTGGATCAATCCAGTGATTTCATCCCATATCGGGTGACGAACTAAAAGTCGGATAACTTGATCGAATAAGGTTTTCCAATCTCAGTGTTTCAGTCCTTTTGTGTCAGCTTAGGAAGTGCCTTTTCCAGCTGATTTCCGAGTTGTGTAAGCTGTTAATCATTGCCTGTGTCTGCATTTTCTCCACCTGTAGGTCATTTGGATCCAGGCTTCCTTGCAAGCGGCAAAACCTCTCCTGGCAACGCGCAGATCAATGAAGAAATTAATATCGCCTCTTCTGATAGTGAAGTAGAGATTGTTGGAGTTCAGGAACATGCCAGGTAGGAATGTCTTTTTCTTTCTCTAATATTTCTTTCACCTTATCAGAATATCTGCATTGCCAAAATTAACAAAGAAAAAAGAGCCTGCTGACTTCCACTTCTGTAGTTACCCATCCACGGCTGGCAGCAAACGTCGCACTTGTTTTTTCTAGTCTGCTGGTCACAGTGATGCCAGAATGTGTTTTTCTCTAGAACATCATCAGCTTGATAATTGCTCAGATTAAGCTTGTGATTCCATATCAAACATTAACAGGCTAAATGTATGTAGTATTAAAATACCAAATATTGAGATACCAAATTTATATATGACGGGAACCATTGTTAGGAATTCAGATTTTAGGGTATAGTGTGAATATGCAAATACATAAACAAAAACACTTATGTGTGTTCCTATTTCCTTTCAAAATATTCACTTACTTTAAGCATTTAATCAGCTTCCAGTTTATTTAATTAATCAGTAGTTGTAAAAATACTATCAATTTTTCAGTGGCTGATGTCATAAGATACCCCCCTTAGATTAAAAATCAGATCCTTGCGAATCTTGCTTTTATTTTAAGACAGAGGAGAGTTCAGCCCCTTGGTGAGGGTGAGGAAGCCGGAGGTTTCTCTCGAGCTCAGAGGGAAAGCTTTTGTGCTTCCACTGTTATTCTTGACAGGCATTTTTTGATGTTACTTTTCATCTTTAGTCTATGATCTCTCCACAGCTTAAGGTACTACGATGCAGTTGAACAGGACTGGCATTTTCCATCTAGTGTGGAGGGCTAATTTGTTGGAATAAAACCAAGTTAAAACAAGTACACAGACAAGCTCTTTAAAAAAAAAAACAACAAACTTATCTGCAGCCTGGAGGATGCTTGCAGGCAGAAAAGGGGCGTGAGGGACAAGGAACAAAAGCTGTTCCTTGTTGTCCCTTCACCGCATTCTTGTTTTCCCAAAGCGGGGTTGTTTCCCCACGCTGCAGATGCCAATATAAACACAGAGCAGAGGAATTATCTATTTATTTCATTTCTGCAGCGATGAATGCTGGGTGGTGATCCACAGAGCCGGCCCCTCAGCCTAAAAACTCTTAGGAATATTTGTACAGTTCAAAGCACAGAAATACGCACCCTTAATTATAATTATTGGTTAGTACCTTATCCTAACAATTCCTGTTGGTTAGTACAGTCTCCCGCTTTCATTTAAAGTTACGAGGTCCTTAATTTGATGTGCACGTGCTCCAGTAGAGTGGAGGGGGGGTGTCAGTCCAATTCTGTCTCCAGTTGAGTTGGTGGTCGCCATCTCCAGAGGCCACCTTTACCTTTCCCCCAGCCACTGCAAGTTTTTGTTGACTTCACGCTTTATCCCAGCAGCTCTCTGGTTTCCAGCCAGTTTCGGCGCCTCCTGTGGTGGGGTGTTCCTTGTTATCAGCCTTCTGCTCTCATCCAAGGACATACTCCTCAGCGAGGCATTTATTGTTTATACCAACTGTCTGGTTTCACAGGGCTTTGTGACCTTTTTACAGCTCTTTATTCTTACCTGGTGCGAGGTTCTACCTTCTAAAGCATATTTTACCCTTTTAAAAGTACTACCCTACATTCTTAAAGTACTTCATCTTCCTCGAGGAAGAGGAAGGCTATGCAGGACCCGATTTCCTGTGAAAGGAACCTGTGTAGATAGTGTGGGCACGGTCAGGCGACGTTGGATGGGAAAGAAGGAAATTTTTTTTTTGGAAGAGAGATTTGATCTTCACTTTCAGAAGAGTGAAAGTCCTCGCGTGGCTAATTCCTGAGGCAGTATCTCTCCTGGCCGTTCACTCAGCACAGCCAGGGCTTGGAGGATCTTTGCCCCAGTGAGAAGCAGCCTGGAGTCATCCTGCAGTACTCGGTGGTGTAAATCTGCCCGTCGCTATCTACACACAGCCCTGCTGCTCAAGGTCCCCTCTTCACAGGCTTTGGGAGCCGCTTGACTCGATGGAAGTGTTCAGTAAAGGCAGAGTTGCTGTCTAATATCAGTTTTAGTAGATAAGGACCAAAATAGTTTCAGCCAAGACAGACACAAAGCGCGTTTTTATGCTTTCCTGGTTCCTTTTGGCTCCGTTGAACACTCGCACGTTTCAGTTGTTTGAATCCTACGGAGAATTCTATTTCTCCTGCAGGCCTGGGCTTGCAGTTACGAAGTATTGATGGGCTTCTGGCAGGGTTTGGAAAAGCTTTAGGTTTTTGATGGATTTTTTGTTGCATGCTTAGTTAGCATGTTGGATTCAGTTCTTTTGCTCCCTCTGTTTTTTATCATGCTGCGTGTCCCATGTCATTGTCTGACTGGCGTGAGTCGTGAAACCCTGGGGTTTGTCCATTGTCTGGAGTTTTCCAGGTGGCTGGTGAGTTCCTGGTGCTGCTCATCAATGGAATATTATTTGGCATCTACTTAGGACACCAAGTCACTTTTTCCAGTTTGTTTAATTTTTGTCTGATAGATTTTATCGGGTTTTTTTTATTATGCATGTGCACAAAACAGTCTTTCTCTGTTTTTTCCTCAAGTTTCTTTTTCTTTTTCTTCCCTCCTTTTTTTTTTGGTTGCTTTTACTTGGTATTTTCCCTTAGCTGCAGATTGGAAAGCATGTTCCCCAAGTTAGTGTCGGATCGAACATTTTGCCATTGGCTGCTTGTGTGACTTGTTTGAGGATAAACACTTTTACTTTTGCAAGGTATCATTTCTGTGAAGGTAATTTACAGCTTTTTGTCATCCTTAGGGAGAAGGGTTAGTATCAGCTTTGCCCGAGCATTGAGGACTGTTCCATATCAGAGCGATGGAGCGTAGTCCCCGAGACCGAAGATCCTATTTAGTTTGCTGTGGCTTGTTCTTGTCAGCTCTGCTTAAAAGCATTTCTTCTTTAAAGAAATGTTTCTTTTAAAAAAAAATCCTCTATTTTTGTTAGAGTCACAGTCTCTTATTATTTGTAGATACGTACTTTAAGTATGTATTTTTAAGACCGAAGAAGTAATAAAAAAGTCATTCTGAACATCACATCCAAAACCAAATAGCGTACCTGGGAGGGAAACGAGACGTTTATATTCAGAGGAGGCAGCGCTCGGAGAGTGAGATTTTTCATGCTATTTCATGAAACCCTGTCTCTAACCAGAGCCAAGAGAGATGAGCAATAACCGCAGTAGTTCTGGGGGAAACAAATCGCACTACCTTAAATTAAAACAAATACAGAGTAAATGTCAGGGATGTTTGACCAGTTCCTGAAACACGGTGCACATGGCTTCACAAGGAAACGGGAAAAGGTTATTTCAGCAGCCAAAAGTCTCCTGCTGAGGTGCGCAGCCAGGAGCACCCCTGCTTCTGAGAGCAAAACAGCTTCTGGAGCACGAGGTCTAGAGTTTTACCGTCACTTGTTTTAAGATTTACAGCTGGGAATGGAGCCATCACCTAAAAAACTCCAGTAAGTTCCTGTCCGCGCTTCATCGTTTATACAGAATCAATCTGTCTTTCATTTTGTGGTTGTTTGGTTGGTTTTTTTTTTATTATTTCTAATTATTACTAGCTTGTACTTCAATTGTCATGTATCTGTTACAGATACAGCAGGTTAAAAAAAACTCTGCAGACAGGTAGACAGGCACCTCGCTGCAGCAGGGCAGGTGAGCGTGTGCTTATCTCTAAACACACGATGTCGTCCCGTTGAGTGCCATCGCCGAAAGCTTCAGCGTTTTCTGAAGTGGGGCTGTGCTTGTTGCCAGCGAGTATCCCCCAGCCATTCTCAGTTTTGTTTGCTCAGTTAAGGCGACCAAAGAAAAACCAAGTGTGACGGCTGCAATAACGCAATTACAAGCTGCCTCTTGTAATTATCGTAATGGAAGTATCGTTATGTCCCTATTTTAACCTGGTTTTGATTTCAGATAGAAAGGGAGCTTTTCGCGGTGTCCCCATCAAGCCTCACTTAATTTTCTTTCTCTTTTTGAAAGCCCAGTGGGTAAAAACCACGTAGCGGGATGCTGTGCTCCCGAAATCACGCGCGGTACCACACGTGGTGGGGCAGACTCCTGCGGGATCTTTGGGATCCACGCACCTATTTTGTAAGGAACCTCACTTTTCACCCACTGGCAGAATTAAGTCCTTAAAAGTTTAATTTTAGTCTCCGCTTTGTTTGCTGGGTGCTTAAGATGTCGTGGGCTCCACAAACGGAAAATCCAGGAGGACTTTCTGGAGAGGGAGGTGCTAACGCGACGCCCAAGTGATAAACCCACCGCAGCCGAGAACCGCGTGCCCGAATTCGAGTAGCTTTAACGCTTTTTTGGTTGTTTTTGTGTTGTTTTTTGTTTTTTTGTTTGTTTGGTTGGTTGGTTGGTTTTTTTCTCTCCTCACTTACAGGTGCGTGCATCCCAGGGGAGGTGTGATTCAGAGCGTGTCCTCCTGGAAGCACGGCTCGCAGTGCATCAGCCCTCAGCCGCCGCCGTCATGGACAGCCGTCACCCCCCAGCAGAACTGGTCCTCGCCCACAGAAGTAGTGGACCTCACTTTGGATGAGGACACCAGGAGCAAATATCTACTGTAACGCAGAGTCACTGTGTGTTCTGTCCCCCGCCCCACCTCCTCCCCACCCCCCTTCTTGTGGCACAGGAGTTCGTTGTTAAAAAGCTTCAGCTTCAGGAGCCCCGTTCCTGGCAATTTGACGTTCAGACTCACCGCGTTCCTCGTTTCCACGAGAATGTAATGTCGTTTCAATACCGTTTAAAAATGGTTTTGCCTTCTCAAAGGATGATTCCTCCCCCCAGAATTAAAAGCCAATAGCTCCAAATCTTTTAAAACAACATCTCCAGTTACTAACTCGTGTGTGCGTCGATCTGAAGAAATAACAACTCGTGCGCAAACCCGTGTCCTCCCACCCTGTCCCACCTCCCGCTTCAGACCGTTTTTTTAATTTATCGGTATATTGAGTTTGTTGGTAGGAGTTAGCCTTTTGCTGTGCGAGCATCAGTGATTTTGAGAAATGCTGTGTCCTCACTGATTTCAGTGGAAACTGGGGGTTATTCAACATTTCCGAAAACTGGGCCGGGCGTATTTACCCCCCCCGGAACCGACGTGGTGGCGTTGCCGGCAGGAGGGACTGTCCTGAATACCAACGGCCCGTGACATATGCACTGAGCAGCTTTTAATTAAAGGATTTTAATTAAAAGATTTTTATTTTCAATGTAATTTATAGTTTACACTCTTTTCAGTGCTGAGTCTTCTGTCTACTTGACTACTGTCTTTCACTGAGCATTTCCCACGGCTCGTTGCAGTTTAAAGCAGCAGTAGTAGTAGAAGTAGTGGCTTACTCGCAGCTGATTATGGCAAAAGCACAAGAAAAAGTAATAAAGAGGCCCCAGCATCCCTCTCCTTTTTAAACATAGCTGAACTTTTTTTTTTTTTTTTTTTTTTTTAACTCATATCCGAGTCTTGCCTGGAGTAGGAGAAGGAGAGAAAGGAAACGTTTGGCTCCTAGTCCTCATTTCTGCTGCTGCTTAATTTGCTTCATTGACCAGTTAAAAAAAAAAAAGAGAATTAAAAAAAACCTACCTTGCCAAGCACTTTAGCAGCTGCGCAGCGTTGGCTGAAACTCGGGGGGCCATTCGAGTGCTTAAAACTCTGTCCTAAAAAGATGTTGCAGGATCAGGACTTAAGGTTGTGATTTTTATTTTTTTTTTTTAATTTTTTTCTTAAACTAGATCTTTGCGCCATTTTCCTGGCTTTAGGTCATGTCTCGTCCTTGTTTTGCAATTGTTCTTAGGGTATTATGATCCAGGAAGTGCTTTCCAACAGAATATTTACCCAAATCAGTGGAACCACTTAATTGAGCAGGCTGTATTTCCTGTAGTGGATATGGAAATTCCTGCCCCTCACCTGTCATTTCGAGCCTTTCTCAAGGCAAAAACCAAAGATTAGACTTTAAATGTCTATTGTGCAATTAAAATGTTCCTTTGTATTCAGAGTATTTCTAGTGGGAATTTTGTACAGCTCTCTCATCAGATTTTTTTTTTTTTTTTGCCATTTAAAGCTGAGCAGGGGGTTGTCAGGACACGGGAAGTTCCATTTTGTTTCTTGTGTTGGCTGGTTTCTAAATTTATTTGGCTTCCACTAATTTTATCTGTGGGCAAAAAAAAAAAAATAAAATAACATAAAATTACCTATGTTGTCACATAACTCAAAGGAAAAAAAAAAAACAACAGCCTACCACCTAGCAGCAGTGATAGAGCTAGTAACGAACGAGCTTTTTCTTTAATTAGCAGAAGGGTTACGGCTGGACTTTAGAGAACAAACAGTCCGAGGGATTGGCAGAAATTAGTCTGAGGGATTGACAGTCCAATTTCCAGCTTTTTGAAGCATTGAAAATCAAGTGTCTCGCATGGCCAGAAAAACGCGCGCGGTGCTTCTAGTGAGCATTCTCCTTCTCCGGGGGTGGGCAGGAGGGTGGCAGCAGGGGGAAGCCCCCTTCCCTCCTCCTCCTCCTCCTCCTCCTCCCCCTCTCCGTGGCGGCTCTGGATCTTTTTCTCCTGGTATTTTAGACGAGGCAGCTCAGCCGCGGCTCCAGTGGGCTGGCAGCGCGGGCTGCAAAGGTGGCTTCGGAGCAAGCCATCTAGCGGGGCTGCTTTTCTTTTAAAAGATTCAGTTTTGAAGAAAGCTGCAGGGGACCCATTTTGTAGTCCTTCCATGAAAAATGCAAACTCACTCTCTTGTCTTTTCAGTTTGTATATGATGTGACTTCCATGTATGTATCTATAAAAACGACTGCGTCCTCACCAAACTTCCTCCAATTGTGCACTGTGTTTGTTTAAACGATTCATGTTATTGTAGTCCGATGCAGGTTTTATTTTCTTTTTATTTAAAACACTACATATTTTCTCTTAACAAATTTGAAAGGGTAGTGATCTGAAAACCGCAATCACTGGATAGCTAACAGATGTTTTTGTTTTGTCTTATTTTTCCTTTTATTTTTTTTGTTGGTTTTCTTTTTGCCTTTTTTTTTTTTTTTTTTTTTTTAAAGAGAGCAAAAGATGCCTGGACTGTTTTGCTCTTCTCAGCAGAAAAGAGAAACGTTAGCCGTTGTATGGCTGAGAACGAACCCATGCACTTGGGGCCCGATCCAGAACCCTCTGGAGTTTGACGGGGGTGGCTTTTCCATCGACTCCAGTGTGCGTCGGCTCGAGCCCTTTCCGCCATTTAGCAGTTCCCAAATTGCTGGAGTGTGAACTTGGAATCTTCTGTAATGAAGACAAATTGTTGCTTTAGGGTATAAATGTTTAAAAACGTGCGACTCGAGTTTAAAAAAAAAAAAAAACAAAACCCAAAAAACAAAACCAACAAACTTTGATTCTTCTCAACACTCATTATTTAGTTCTCATTTTCCATCTAGTATTTAATGGTCTTTGGAGAAAAAAATAATAATAAAACAGAGTGTTATATATATATATAAATATATATATTTTTGGTGCAAGATGAGACCTTCTGTTTTTTGAAATAAGTCTGTAGCATAAAGGTTAAACTATTTTAAGATAAAATAAAATAGAGTGTATTATTTAAACAATTATCAGCTTGTTTGGGATTTATTTCCCCTGCACACTTTCACTCATTTCGCTTCTGTTTCTCACGTAAATAAAGCCTTAAACTCTGGGAATAGGTTACAGCTGCCCAAAGTCAGCACCGTTCCCTGTGATTAATTTTGGATGTAAATGTGATTTCCTGTCCCCAAAAGCTTGCTTTTGCCTCCCAGAGAAGGGCAGGAACCATCCCTTCTCCCTGTAGCTCTGCCGGGGGACCGTGCAGGTGGCAGCAATGAGCATTCCAGGGATGTGGTTTCTGCGTGGCCTCCATCTCCTGCACATCCCAGTCCTTCAGGTGCCCGAGCAACCTCTGTACTGGTGTTTCTCCAGCTGTGTCCCCTGTGTCCCATCCTCACAGCTGTCTTCTGCTGGTCAGGAAGAGCATTGGAGTAGGAGACCACTGTTACACTTGCATTTTCGCACCTGGCCAGGTAGTGCCGAGAAGCTCAGACCTTGTGTGGAGCTCCAGGCAGGTTCTTGCTGAGGATGAGAGGTGGTGGACATCATTTGGAGAACCAATAAATCACAGAATCACAGAATTACCTAGGTTGGAAGGGACGTTTTAAGATCATCTAGTCCAACCAATAAAAAAAAAACACAAACAAAAAAAAACCCCACAAACACACACACCACCACATTCACACCACACAAAACACCACC
>JAOXJM010000019.1:4381733-4394547 GCA_026413425.1 Tringa solitaria | reverse complement strand
GGGGTCGGTCTCTTCTCCCAAGGAACAGGCCATGGGACAAGAGGAAACAGCCTCAGGTTGCACCAGGGGAGGTTTAGGATGGATATGAGGAAGAATTTCTTCCCTGAAAGGGTTGTGAAGCCTTGGAAGAGGCTGCCCAGGGCAGTGGGGGAGTCCCCATCCCTGTAGGTATTTAAAACAAGTGTGAGGATATGGTGCTTGGGGATGTGGTTTAGTGGTGGTTTTTGTCAGTGTTAGGTTGATGGTTGGACTCCATTGTCTTAAAGGTCACTTCCAACCTGGACAATTCAATTCTAGAAGGCTGCCAGAGGTTGTGGGGATGTGGGGAGATGGAGCCCCTCAACCTCTTGTCTGCAAGGATGGAAGGTGACAGAGTGTGAAATACCTTCCTGCTCTTACCAAAGCAGCAGCAAAACTTACCATCCATCCTTAATTTGTTGCCCGGCTCTCTGTCTGACTCCTTCCTGCCTTAAATTAACTAATATTGGCCAGACTCTTGTCTCTGTGGTTGTTCCTTGAAGATATGAGCTGAGAAAATGGCAATTTGGCTGCAATGTGGAGAATATTGTGCAGGAATTGGGCCCCAGGGGAAGGGTTGTTGGGTCCTAGTGGCAGTAGGAGAAAGCATGGGTGAGCGGTGGGCGGTGGACCAGAAGATCAGTTGATGGCACTTCTATTGACCTGAGTTGCCGGGGACTAGAGCTACATGAAAACAGAGATATCTGCTTTTGATTATGATGATTATTTTTCCGGTTCACTGGCTGAAAACTTATTTTCCTGATTTTTATATTGTCTTTGAGGTTTTTCAGCAAAACTGGGGGAGGGAAGGCTTTTAAATGGCTCCTTTGAAGTGAGATGAAATAGGCCACAACCCCAGAAGTGAAATGCTATCTTATGGCAGAAAATGAAAAAGAGTCAACTGGATGCAGGGAATAAAAGCAATTCATCATAATCTTTCAGTTGTTTTTTTCTCGTACAGAAACATTTCACTTAGGCATAATTTTTTATTTTCCTATCCAAGAGATGGATTTAGTGCTTTTTACTGGATTTGAAAGAATGCAGTGGTCTGGAGTAGACTGCCTTGGTCCTCCGTTTTGAAACCACGTTGTGATTTAAGTGTGTACAGGAATTGGGTTTATTTAATCAACATGAAGTGCTTTAATGCCTGAGATGAGCCTTGGAGAAGTTAGGGCTGTGTCTCTGGTGTGGGAGATGGCAAAGTGTAGTTGGTCCCTTTCAAAACAAGGGAGGTCATGCCAGACTCTGCCTTTCCTTCCTTCTTGCCCCTCTTGGCAATGAGGGCGGGTTTCCAGTCTCGCAAGGACCAGACATGGTTTCCAAAATTAAAATGAGAGCTGAGGTGTCGTATGGGATGTGCAACTACTGCTTTGTTCCTCACTGGGCTCACCTACCTGAGTTACTTCAGCCTGTAGAGACAATTAGCAGCTTCTCCATGGCCGTGCCTGGTTTGAGGAGCAAACTCTGTCTCGCACGCGTGATTACAAACTTTCCAGTGGAAATCCTGGTGTTTTGCCGAAGGAGACAATAGAAGTACCCTGGAGATAAGGACATATCGTTCTGCCCTGGGTCATCTGCAAGGAGAGTCCTGTATTGCCAGATCCAGATGAGACATGATGCCATCCAGGTGCTTCTTCTATAGGATACAGGGGTGTCCTGGGGAAGAAAAATATTACCAGGAGGTAGTTACAAGCCTAGAAAAATAGGACATGGACCAAAGGGAAGGGAGGCAAGGTAAATCCTTCATCCCTCAAACAGAAAGCAGCTCCTCCTGAATGGAGTTGGGGTGCTGCTGGGGAAGCCAGAAGATGTTTGTCAGGAGTGACCCAGGCTTAGACCCATCCTCTGGCTCTCTGCAGAGACACATTTGCTGCTCTTCAGCAAATGCATTATAAGGCTGGTTTTATGCCACTTGAGAAGTCCTCCTGGCCAGCACTGCTGTTGGCACTACCTCCACTTGATTCCTTCACCTCCACCTCTCTCTTTTCTGTGTTTTCCCCCGTGGATGTGACGGGTTTGTCTCAGTTGCTCCATCTTCACATTCATTCTCCAGGCACCAAAATCTTCTTCTGGTGCTGTCTCTGGGGCTCAAGCCTGCTGGAAACACTTGAGATGTTCAAGCATGCTGGTCTGCTGTGTGTTGCTGGAGGGGAGGGTAAGGCACTGCTGCCCATGGGATAGCGTGTCCAGAAGATGGAGGACCTCCTTGAGACCTCTGTGGGCTGAAGGGATGAGGAGGCTGAAGAGAAAGTGCTGTCCTCTGGCTACTGCATCAGGAGATGGCTGTGATTGATGCCGTAATAAATGGTGTTGGGAACGTAGTGATGGGGAGGTCTGTATCTCCTAATCAGAGTGGTAGTTTCAAACCATGGTCACATCGGTCACGTGCCTGGTGGAAAGGAGTGTCACAGTGCGGTGCTGAGGGGGCTTTAGGTACACATCCTTCATCGAGCTTCACTTCTAGAAAACATTGCTTCTAAAAGGGGGGATGGTTTTGATGGATGTTTTGCAGAAAATACCTGTGCAAAATGCCTGCTGCCCTTTCAACACATTAAACAGGGACTGCTGATGCCTCTCCTCACCCCCCCCCCCCCCACCTGGTTTTGGTGCTCCAGCACAACTGGTCACAGCTTTCTGGCTTTCCCATGCTGGGAACTGGTCCCTTCCCAAAGCCCTGCAATTCAAATGGGAAACAAGGGGATGGACATGCTTTGCAGAAACCCAACTCACTGGCAGCATCCCCTGGTGGAAGGTGACATCTGGGCCAGCACAAGAGCCAAAGGGTATCTAAGAGGTGCTGAGATCCTCCTGCACGCCAGGGCTGGTCAGGTGGATGCTGGCAGGGGAGGAGGGATGGACCAGGTCACCCAGCATCTAACCCTGCTCGGAGATGCCACCTCTGCAGAGGACTTTTAAGGAGTCCTCTTTGAAAGTTTGGAGGTAAGTTTGAGGGAGCAAGTGGGTGTGCAGAGTTGGCACCCTGACCCAAAACGCTCCTCTCCAGCACTTGAACAGACCCAGCTCCTGGCCACTTTACTGTTTTGTTTTTTTTCAGCGTGAAAAACAAGTGCGTTTCGAGTGATGCCGTGACGCACGCACTTTCGCATCACGCCAGGGAGCTGCAGCCATGAGAAAGCCAACAAATATAATGAGACTTTGTGATTTAAAAGAAAAGGAAAAAAAAAAAAAGAAAGAAAAAGTAGAAAAAAAAAAAGGGATAAAAGCCCAGAACACAACAGTGACATGAAAATGCAAAGCGTTTGCCAAGGTTCAGGCACCAAAAAGCTAATGAAAAGGTGCTTTGTTCTTACCCATGCCTGACATCAGGGGTCTGCTCCCCATGTCTCCTGGGGTTTTGGGGTTGGCTGTGGTGCAGTCCTTGAGCTGTAGGAGTTGCTTTCTCTGGGTGTCCACGTGCACACCACCTTCCACAGTGAGAAAGGTGGCTTTCACCTCTCTTGTCCAGCTCTCTCCAAAGAGCAGGGCTTAGGATTCCTGGTAAATTTGCCTCCGTGGGAGAGGTTTTAGCTGAGTTCTGCTGTCGAAGTGCTGGGTGATGGTGGAGGAAGGAGGGCAAGACACAGTGGGAGGCTCTTGGGGCAGCGGGTGCTGGACCAGAAAGTCAAGGAAAAGCAGCAGTGTGGAGAGAGAAACCCCACACCGTGGGTTGGGGATGCTCGTTGGTGTGGCTTGGTAATGGCCAGGAGAACTGTGTGGTTTTTTCCAAGCTGGGCAGGGGTTACGGGTGGCCATTGCCTGGTTTCCACAGTATTTAGAGAAAAAGAGATGTTTGTCAAGTAAGCTGAGCTGCTCTGAAGGGTTGGGTGCTTTGGTTGAATGAGCCACCACTTGTCAGAGAAAAAATGGGGCATGCAGGAGGGTGACAACTCTGTCTGAGCTGCACCTGTAATACCGGGGCATCTCTGCTCTTAAAAGCAAGGATCATGCTAATGGGGCTTCACAGTGCTGTGCTGATATCCCAAAACACCGAGAAAAGAGATCCATATACTCCATTAGAGCAGAAGAGCAAATGACCTAAACCCAGGGGTCCCAGGAGGAAGCTTGCCATCCATATCACTTTTGATGTTCTTCTAAAAAAATAAGAAAGATTCCACTGTAAAATCTCAGAAATCAAGATTTCCCCATCCAGCTTTCTGTGTGAGGACACTCAGGGCTTGGGGACTGCCTGCAGATGTCTCTTTGGGGCTAGGTGTTAGCAGATCTACCAAATCCAGGACCACTTCTGAGCCAGCCAGCACCTCCTAACGGGGCTCAGTTTGAACTTCTTGGTCAAAATGCTTTTTCTGAACAGAGGAACAGGATCAGATGCTTTGCAGTTTCTGTTTTTCAAAAATATGAGAGAAATTTTAGAAAAGCAGCATGCGGCTCATCTGGTGTTCTAGAGGCACCAGGCTTTAATCAACATCACAAGTCATAGAATCATAGAATGGTTTGGGTTGGAAGGGATCTTAAAGATCATCCAGTTCCAAACCCCTGCTGTGGGCAGGGGCACCTCCCACCAGACCAGGTTTTCCAGGTTAGGGCTGTCTTCACAATTATTGAGTGTGTCAGGGTCTTGACCATTCGAGGATGGAGATGACAGCACCTCGGTGGTGCCTGCTGACTGGTTGCCAGTCCCTGGGGGCTCTCCCAGTCTGGGTGGGTAGTCAGACGGCATGGGCAGGGGTGTAGATGTGCTCTCCCCTGCCATAAAATTCATCATTGGACGCTTCCCTTCCATTCTGCACTGGAGTCATCCTCTCCAATCATTGGGACTTTCCATGGGCAGGGGGATCCACTTCCATGGCCACATCTGCTTGGAGAAGATCCCAAACCACCATAGGGTCTGGTCCAAGGCCAAGCAGCTGGGCTGTGTCCAACACCCGGAGCAGAAATGGGCTCTCCCCAAAGTGCTGGACATGCTCCTGCTTATCTAAATGGCATGTGTGGGTCCAGGTGGGCAGCAGGCATGACGTGCTGACACCCAGCTCCATAGATCCCCACTTGGACCTTCTGGTCTTTCCCAAGGTTGAGTACGTGCTTTTGGTCTCCCACCTTCGTTTCTTCATCCCTACAGTGCATCAGTGCCCATATCATAGGCCATTGGGTGTAAAATTCAAGAAACAAGGAAAATGTGGATGACTCTTCCCTTCTGTAGGTACAATTCCTGGAGAAGATATAAATGTGGCTGTGGAAAAGTGCGTTTCTGGTTTTCATCCTCCTTTCTGTGGTCACTATTGAGAAAGTGCGTCACAGGAGATGTCTGAAGAGTCGTATCAAGTTTTTTGGCCACAAAAACTTGGCCGGGTGTCTCTGCTTTCTTCAAGAAATAGATTTAGAAATTAAACAGAAAGCTGACATAGCTGAGACTTTTGGATAAAAAAAAACAACACACCAACCTCAATTCCTTCTTAGTGTCTTATATATGTATATATTTAAGAATGGGTTTAACGTTATTTTGTTTTAATCCCAGGGGTGGGGGGCATTTTCCCAAGGTAGTAGGAAGAGAGGAAGAATGACTCAGGCCCCATCTCCTCTATGAAATGTGCTTAAAAATAATGATCTGGGGAAAAAAAAAAACACCTGGTGCTGACACTAGCTGTGTGACTTCCTTATCTACCTGCTCTGATCAATAGGTCTGCTTTCCCCCTGTAGCTGATAGATCTTGACTTTCCGAGTCCGATAGCTGCTTTTTGCAGTGCCAGAGGCTTCAAGGCTGTGGAGACTTGTGGCCACTTCTCAATAGCAGGGGATTTGTCGAAGTGAATCAGATCTGGAGTCGCTGAGAGGGAATTAACGTGAAACGCCGTGATGTTAGTTTTATAGTCACTTTGCTAGGCGTAACCACACTATTAAACTGATCTGCGTGTATTTAACTCTCATTTGTGCTCTAGTGGAATAAATGTTTTTCTTTAGGAAAGATGAATTTTACAAAGTAGAAGAGCCATTATAAAACTCCCAAATGCCTCAGCAATAACGATGTGACAGCTTGCAGCCTGAAACCCAGGCTCCTTATAGTGCCTTCAAGTCCCATTTCATCTTACCACAAAAAAGGCATTGAGGGGTTGGAGCGGATCCAGAAAAGGGCAACGAAGCTGGTGAGGGGTCAAGAGAGTAAGTCTTATGAGGAGGGGCTGAGGGAGCTGGCGGTGTTCATTCTAGAGAAGAGGAGGCTGAGGGGAGACCTTCTCGTGCTCTATAACTACTTGATGTGGGGGGTGCAGGGGTTGGAAGAGGAGAGAGTTGGTCTCATCTCCCAAGTCACAGGAGGTAGGACAAGGGGAAATGGCCTCAAGTTGTGCTGGGGGAGGTTCAGGCTGGATATTAGAAAAAATTTCTTCACTGAAAGGGTTATCGAGCATTGGAATGGGCTGCCCAGGGAAGTGGTTGAGGCACCATCCCTGGAGGTGTTCAAAAGACGGGTAGACATGGTCCTCAGGAATGCGGTTTAGTAATTTTTATTCCTATTTTTTAATTATTTTTTTGTCAGGTTGATGGTTGGATCTTTAAGATCCCTTCCAACCTAGACGATTCTATGATTCTATTCCCTTCCCCACGTCCTCTTCTCCCTCACCCCAATTACACTTCCAAAATATCTCTGAAACAATGGTGTTGTGAACACAGCTGGTGGGACCTTGGGTGGTCACACACAGCTAAAATTGTCATCTTGCTTCAGCAGAGCAGCTCCTGACTTCAGCCCGAGTCAGCTGCTTCTCCATGTTGTGTTACACGGTGGAGAACATCCTCACCTTGATACCCAGATGGGACTCTGATAAATATAAGGCTCTCTAAGAAGTTGCAGCTTATACTGGGCTGGTACAGTGGTGAGCTGGTGGCACCCTCAGATTTGGGTTAATTGTGCTCAAGTAGGAAAAAGCGTATCCTGATGGGTTTTTTTAGTGGTAGGTCCTCCTTTGGCCATGACCACAGCAGCGATAGCAGCTTGTTGTAGAAGCAGGGAGAGAAGCTGGAGGTGAAGTGGGCCACCAGCCATGGGGCCATGCCAGGAGGGCATGGGCAGGTGATGGGTGGGCACCTGCACTGTTGACCTCCCTGCTGTGTTGACCACCAGCTCCTCAAAGCTGCATCCCAACTGGGCACAGAGACCAAGCAGGGGGACCAGCCACGGTGGCCGTTGGGCTGTGAAAAGCAGAAGGAGGGACAGACCCAACAGATGGGGGGTGAGCCTATCCAGATCCAACGTCCCTGAGTCCAGTAACATCTTTAAATCCTCCGTACCATCTTTGTGGCAGGCAGCAGGATGAAAAACCTTTAATTTTGCTCATAAAGCAAGGGGTAGAAATTCATGGCTGGAAGTGAGGGCTGGAAACTGAGGCAGAATCCTGTTGAAATATGTTGCTTGCTTTTAGCAATTTTTTGTGTGTATTTTTTTCTCCCCCCCTCCCTACCCCTCCTCTTCTTGCCTCTATCTTTCAAGCGAGGCCCATGCGGATTTGTCACAGGTCAGAAAAACTTAAAGCCATGATTCGTAGAAGATGAATGGACTTTTAAAATCAATTTTGTGGTCCCGGGTGTCAGTGGGGTGCCAATCACCCTGCGCTGGTGCTGCCCGGTTCCTCTGCCGGCATCATTAGGAGGCGCGGGCAGAATTCATTACAGGGAGGCTGAGTCTCGCCGCCTGTTAATGGGATCGAGCTGCCTGACCTTAATGTGTGACTGATACTTAATTTGGAGTTTCTCTGGACACCAGCGGGCCATAATGGGAACAATACAAGCTCGGCAACGCAAAGCCTTAGCCCCCGAGAAGAGAGCAAAATAAATTAAATTTAGCAATTAGTAAAAATCCTTGGGGCCTTGAGGTCACACGTGGAGCGAAAAAAAAAGGGTATTTTTTTTTCCACTTTGCAACTGTACAGGTCCCTGGTAGTCTCCTGTGGGCTGTGGGGAGAAGCGTGGTACGGACTATTCTCCCTGGACTGGTGGGAAATTTTAAGGCACCCACTCAGATGGGTGCACCTCCACCCCCAGAGCCATCTCCATCACCCTCCTGGTCTCTTTTGCTCTCCCTTCTGGTCTCCTTTGCTTCGCCGAGATGCGCAGGAGAGAGACCCTATACCCCTGAGACCCTCCATAGGGGTCTCTCCAGATGCACCACCCATCGCCCCAGGGGCTCCTTCCTTGATGGTGTGTTACCTGCAGCGATTGGTCTCCCTGCTGCCTCCATCTGGCCTCAGGGATGGTCACCTGCTAAAAATCTGGGTAACCAGAGTGGAGGTGATCACCTCCCATCCCTGGTGCTCAGTTGCAGTCCTTGCCATGGTGGGAAGTGCAGGCAGGCAGCAGGTTGATTTGATATGATGTACCTGGGCATTGGGGAGCTTGCAGTGATTTTTGGATGCTCCCTCGGTGAGGTTGTCCACTGCTGAGAACATCTGTGCATCTGGGTCAGAAGCTGGGCTGGTGGGCGCTGTTTTCCTCCCTTCCCGTGAGATTTTCAAGACTGTGGGAAGAAGTACAAACCTCTGCCTGTGGTTCAGGACTTTGAGCTCTGCCTGGGACCCAGCACTGGCCAGTTCCTGCCCTGCAAGTGCCAAAGATCAAAGGCATGAGTAAGTGTATGGGCTGGGACCATCAGCAAGTTTTATTGGCCATTCCCCTCCCCCCATGAGCCCCATTTGCCCCTTGGTGCAGCAGGATACGAAGGCGAGGTACAAGCACGGGGTTCCCAGCACAGGATTCTTGCAGGAAAAAGTAAAATTGGAGAACAAGCCCACCATCCCAGCTGTCTGGCAGGGAAAAGCATGGTCCCTCACAGTCTGGAGCAGATGAAGATGTCTCTTTGGAGCCAGGAGGAAGGTCTGGGCCGGCATGGTGCCAGGAAAAAGATTGAATTACATAATTTCCTAAATGCCTCCTGAACATCTAGGGCCATGATGTTGTCCAAGGTGTTCTGTCATCCTCATGGAAGGAAAGGTCTCCGCTCCCGAAGATGCAGGAGTGATATACACAGACAAAGCTGACCGATCTTATGGTCTGTAAATCTGCTGCCCACCTCCCTGGGGATGACCCAGTGCCCTCCAATGTGAGTCTTCCTGCCCATGGTCATGTGTGTCCATGCTTTGCAGGGCAGAAAGCACACAAAAACCTGCTGCTGGGAAAAATGGTTCATGTAAGGCAAAAAAGGGGTATCTAGGCTGCTACTGATAGAAACTCAGTCCTGTTGTCTCCTTTGGTTGGTCTCCTTTGGTTCACCTTACTAGCAATGGCAACACACTAATGGCTGTGGGAGCCCTGGGGGGTGGTGGTATCTGTAAATGCCCTGCAAGATGTGGGAGAACTTGGCTGCTAGTAGGGGAAATGGTGGCTTCAGTCCTTGAAGCATCACCAATGGCACGTCAGCGACCTGTGGTTGTACAAATGCCTTTTCATGGGACATGGACAGAGAAGAGGGTCTGGTCTGGGGTCTGCCATCCACCGCTTCTCCTGCCCAGGACATCTTTGTCCTCTGCCCAGCTCCCATCTCCTCTATAAAACAGGGTGCATTGACCAGCGTAGTTCCCACTGTGCTGGGTAGGTGTCCCTCCATGCCATTTAAGGACAGAAGCAACTAACGTGGGTGTTCCGTGATTCACCACGGCACAAAAAGTCTGCTTGAAGGGCCCTGCAGAGGAACCGAAATCAAACAGATTTCGGATGGCCTCACAAACGAAGCTGAAAGGTCATAACAATATCAAGCAGGAGGTCGTGTGCGGCCCCGCAAGCCTCTGCTAAATATCAGCCAAAGATTAGTCCATCCTCTCCAAAAGGCCAAGAGCTATAAAGGCTCTGAGTTCCTTCTGCTGCACGTTCAAACTCAGGGCATCTAAAAATGGCACAAGCTCCCTGTGAAAGGGAGATGCAGCTTCAGGAACAGCAAATTCAAGGGAAAATGTCAGGCTGGTGAGGTATGATAGAATGAATTTGGAAAACTCTTAGATATTTTATTTTTTAAAGCAAAAAGGGACGTGTAGATCATGTGGCTAGCGCTAATTAATTTGGTGTTTCGCCAAGCATCGTCATCCCGGTTTAATCAGCAGCTGTGAAACAGAGCGTTGTCCATCTGCCAGCCTCCTGTCCTGGGTTCTGGGGGTGGCCTCAATGGGTGGACAACCGTTTTGAAAGATGAGTTGCTGGGGGTGGAGGAAAGCTTGAGCCAATCTGAGATTGATTGTCTGCTTGTTTAGGCCCCCAACGAGGTGGGAACAGCCAGTCCTGTCGGGCTATGGTCTGCTGTGTGGTTGCATCTGCTTGGCCGTGTCTGGATGTCCATTAGGTACATCACCACATGCTGTAGTTGTTTGAAAATCTGGTCTTTCAAAGGCTTCATCTGACATAGAAGTTGTCTGTGCAGGGCCAGCACTGGAGATTAATTTGATCTGGGAAAAACAGAGCCAAAGCATCAGTTTAACCATCAGTTTAACATGGAAAGAGCTCAACAAGGCTGCAGGCTGCTCCACAAGGCCACCAACATTCTCCTAATAGTATTGTGCTAATTAACTGGCAAATTCCTCAGCTCTTGTGCTGACATGGATGGCTGGTCTAAGTGGGTTCAGTAATTCTCCCTAGACCGATGTCTGGTGTCTGACACTGGGTCTTTCACAGCCTCCAGAGGTCCAAGAGCAGGAGTTTGGAGGAGCCTGGCTGAACCTCACACCCATAAAAACCACTAACAGCCCATAGGAGACACCCTGCAAACACGAAATAACCCATCAGCATGAGAGAAATCTCACCTCAGACGTGGTGGGCAGTGTCTGGTCCTGAAAACCCGTGGGTGGATGCATGAGCGAAGTTAAAAAGTGCCTGGTGTGCAGAAAGCCCTGGGGACAGGCACTTTCCCTACCACAGCATCCCTCCCTCCTCCCTCTCCGGGTGACACCTCACCTAACTCCAGTCATTGATGCTATTTGTATTTATGGGGCACTTAACCAGCCCTATAAACAACAATTTACAGGTGACTCTGCAACCTGTAACCAAAAACCTCTTCTTTATTTTGTTGTC
Organism: Tringa solitaria; assembly: GCA_026413425.1. Classification (NCBI taxonomy): domain Eukaryota; kingdom Metazoa; phylum Chordata; class Aves; order Charadriiformes; family Scolopacidae; genus Tringa; species Tringa solitaria. Next base: position 4,383,531 of record JAOXJM010000019.1, on the reverse strand, counting down.
TCTGTTATGAGCAGCCCAGGGAGCCAGTTTTGTTTCTCAACAGCCAGGCTGGCTTGGGAAAGCAAGATGATGGTGGCAACCTGCTGCTGCTAATGGTCTTCTCCAAGGGGGTTTGCTAGTCCAGCAGGGCTGAGGGCTGCCCCTACCTGCTGTGCTTGCTGGCTGTGCTGAATGGCAACGTGTGGGTTTCCAAGGTGGATGTAATAAAAGCAACGTCCACGTGAGAGGGGAGAAATGTTTCTGTCTGAGCGAGCTCGGCAAAGCCACTGTCAGGAATGGTAAAAATCATAGTGGGAGGTCAGCTCAGGTCCCAGCTGGGCGGTTTGCTCCTGCGCGTGGTGAGAAGAGGCAATTCTTTGAAAGAAAATGGGTGAAGGGAGATAAACTCGACTGCCTCAGTAACCCACCCCTCTACCAGTGTCTTAAGGCCACCTGGTTTGGCTTGTCCCCTGCTGAGAAGCACTTTCTTCTCCCAGCAGGTCCCTTGCGTCCCTGATGCTCTCCATCCCACAAGGTGCCCACCAAGGGGTCGATGTGGCGTGAGGACTCTGGACCCAGCCCCGTTTCCCACCCAGTGGTGCCCAGTTTAGCTCTGCCTGAACTGGTTTGATGGGGAGCAGACTGCTGGGGGCTGTGCTTTGCTCGAAGGAGAGAGCAGACTTTGCTGCTGGGGTCCCTCTCCTCCTCCCCTGCATCCTCCTCCCCTGCTTGAGCCCCCCGTTGCTCCCACAGCAGCTGGAGAAGACATGAAACCAGGGGTGGCAGGTTTGCACATGCGCCTCCCTCGTCATCTGGCTTGGTTCCTTCTGGATTTGTTGGTAATTTCTGGGTCTTTAATATTGGCGTGGATTAATCTTTTGGCTCTACAAGAGCTCTCCTGCTTTAGTCGGGTTTGCTTCTTCAAAGTAATTTAATCACTGGCAATCTATTGCCTTTAAATCTAAAATTTAAAAAAAAAAAACAAAACAAAGTGGGAAGATCTCACCGTGGTTGGAGGTAGCTTTGGGTGCAGAGTTGTAATTTACCCACTGAAAAATCCCTGCAGTGGCCTCAGGGAAGCAAGAGGATGCATCTTCCTTGGGTGCAGTTGCTATTTCACGTCAGAGTAGTTTCACATGAGTGACTTTTTGCTGTGACGTCTCCTACGTGCTTTGTAATGTGCCTTGTGTTGCTCAAGGACAGGTGGCCCAAAGTGTTCCTGTGTATTTGGGAGTTTTCCTTCTGATTCATCACTCCCTCGTTCAGTAAGTCACCGGGATCCTGTGTAAATCCATACCATATGTGAGCTGTCCCATCCTTCCTGGAGACTACACGTACACAAGGGCTGGTGGCAGGCTGGGACCTTCTAGGACATGGGGTGGGCTCTGTCACCTGCCTTGCTTCCAGCCAGCAAATTCCCCATACTTCTCTTGCAAGTAATTCTTCTCTGGGTCTGCTGGGATTTGGGGAGGCTGAGACATGGGACAAGTGTGTGGGGAGGCTCTGTAAATGCTGTTGGGTTGCAGACCAGGTGTTGAGATGGAGAACGTAGTGGGAAGCTGTTTTGGGTGAAAAATTTCTAACCCTAACCTTCAATCATCCCTCCCAGCAAATGGGGATGTGGCTCAGAGGGGACAATGTGTTGAACCCTACCCCAAGGAAAGGGCAGAGGGCCAGAGCATCTCTACTATGAGGACAAGCTGAAAGAATTGGGGTTGTTCAGCGGGGAGAAGAGAAGGCTCTGGAGAGACCTTAAAGCCCCTTCAGTCCCTAAAGGGGCTCCAGGAAAGCTGGGGAGGGACTCCTGATCAGGGAGGGG
>JAOXJM010000019.1:4332603-4343506 GCA_026413425.1 Tringa solitaria | reverse complement strand
GTGGGAGGTGTCCCTGCCCAGGGCAGGGGGATGGAACTCAATGATCTTTAAGGTCTCTTCCAACCCAAACCACTCAATGATTCTATGACCTCCTCAAGGAAGCTAAGGATTTCTCTTTCCTCCTTGTCACACACAGGGATTGGGTGGGGATCGAGTGATGACCCACTGCTCCCAAGGGCTGGAAGCATGGAGCAGTAAAGGTCCCACATGCATCACGGACAATTTTCTCAGGGGCTGGAAGGGGTTAAACTGTAAAACCAGCATCTCTGTCATCTCCACACCAAGCCGGTGCTGACTGGAGCCAACTGGAAATGCTGGGACTGCGATATTTTAATGGGAAAAGCTATTTCACTGCATCACACATTTGTCTAAAAATGGGACAACTATACTGACATGAAAGTCTTTTCATAGCCTTGGTAGACCAGGAGAGGAAGGAAAGCAGAGAGATCAAAAGCCTGATCCTTTTTTTTCTGTTGTTTCAAAACACCCGTTGGGAAACTGCAGCTGTGCAATGTCACTGCACAAGCGCAGCAAAACCAAATGGTCCAGACTCTGCTCGTGAGAACCCCTTGGCTGTCCAGGGAGCCAGAGGACCCTCCCAGCAGGGTCCCAGGAACGCAACGTGTCTTCTGACCCCAGCACCCACCTTCAGCCCTTTTAAGGTCTGTTCTGCTCCTCCTGTGAGCTCCCAGCCCTGACTTGATCCTTGCTGAGGGGTTGGTAGCACCAGTCTCCAGCGAGGAGAGAGAATGCAGCCAGTAAAGGCTGCTATTATTATTCCTATCAGTGAGTAGTTGATCATCGATGAGGTTGATTACTGGGCTCATTTAAGCAACTTGCACTGCACCAAAACCATAAAGGTTTCTAAAATTAATTAGTCTGAGCTATTATTTGCAAGCTGGCACAGACAGCCCTGAATAAGCTCAAGTCAGTTTGGTGGTGCTTGCAGTGGAAAATGAAGATGCAGTACTTCCCTGATGGGGCTTTGGTGGGATGCAGCAGCTTTCAGATATCCAGGAGCAATCAACAGCACCTGCAATACACTCCTAACTCCTGTCTCTGCATCACTAGCCTTTGCTGGGGCCTCCTCTGCCCATGACCAGGCAGGGGTTCAGCAGTGGGACAGTCCTGCCTTATAGCCAGGTACATCCAGGTCACGGAACCATAGAACAGTTAGGGTTGGAAGGGACCTTAAAGATCATAATCTTCCAACCCCCATGACATTAGCAGGGACACCTCCCACTAGACCAGGCTGCTCAAAAACTCATCCAATCTGGTCTTGTCACGTCCCAGCAGAAGCATCTGAAGCATTGTCCCCACCAGGGACTGCTGGGGTGGGTGGGTTAAGTGGGTTTAACCCATTCTTGACCCCTGTTCACACAAAGTGTTTGTTTAAAACTAGCTTCTGGGAGGAGGAACAACCTCTCCTAGGACACAAGTGGGCCAGGAAGAAGGTCATCTTCTCAAAGGGGCTCAGACACCCCCTTTCTTCCTCCAAAGAATGTGTACTGCTGCTTTGCTCCCTGGGGAGGGAGATGGGCCTCCTGAAGGAGTGATTTGTAAACAGCCTTCTTGTTGGTACCTGTAGAGATGCAAGTAGCTGGGAAGAGCTCATCTACAGGAGCACTGGTGCTTATTGTGGCTGGGAAATCCCTTCTTCACCACAGAAAAAAAAAACAGAACAGCCATCCTTACTCAAAGAAAAAAAATAAAATGAATGGCAGCTGCTCTGAAACAGAATTGGTTTTCAGGCCATATAGGGCAAGATTATCCTGAGACAGCTTTGAACATCATTAGCATAGCTTCCTTCCACTGCAATTATCTGGGGGGTCTTTTGCTCCAGCTGTTGTAACTGTAGACCTCAGCTCTGGGCAGACCTGGATGAATTCAGCCTGAGAGCTGGGTCTGGTTTGTGGGGGAATACACACAAGTGGGAAACAGCCCCCAGATCCCACCCCATGAGACCTGGCTGGGTGGATAACGGGTCCTTCCCAACCTCCCCATAGAAAGACCTGGGGTGCCCGCAGCTTTCAGCGTGGTGCCTTCTGGGGGTGGAGTGTGTATGTACAGACATGCAGCGTTCACAGTTGGCAGAAGTGAGAAAAACTGGGATAGAAGCTCAGTTTTCTTAAATATGTTGGCTCAATTGTCTTGTCCTCTTTACTGATTTAAAGAAGGGAACCCATCAGTGGTGGAGGCCAGGGGGCTTTCCCAGCCCCGGCAAGGAAAGGTGCTGAAAGCAGAAGACAGCATCTGAGCTGTTAAAGGACAGTTTATGAATCTGCTGCGTGTGGCTTTTAATCATAAATACACAAGAAAAGTATTTATTTCATTCACAATTTTATATGTGCTTTTAAAAAAGCTGTATTACTTTTACAAAATGTTAACCCAGGAAGCACATCCTGCTACTAAAAATCTCTCCATATAAAAGGCAGCATTTTAAAATGTAAAATGCAATATAAAACAGCATAAAGAGAAAAATCCCCGTTCAGAAGGGATGGGAACCCTCCTGCAGCCCTGCCCTCCTCAGTACCTAGGAAAAAGCTCCCTCCAGATTAACCCATCGCCCCGGTTTTCATCCAGCCACTTCCCGCAGGGAAATATGGTGGTCACACCAGTTGCCGAGTTGGTGATCTCCACCCGCTCCACCAGCCAGCCTGGTGCCAGACCACTGTTGTCGTGCTCAATCCGGACTTTTTTTAGCTCCCCCATGTCCAGAGTTTCCAGGTAAAACCTGTTGGTTTTGCCCCGCTCAAAGAGGTTCCTGAACTTCTGCTTCAGCGCCCGCTTTCCCGAGTCCCCGTTCAAGCCGAAGATGGTGATGAACACATTGGCGTCAGTCCCCGCGCCCTTTTCAAAGCCTGTGACCACGATGGTCTCATATTTGACAGGCACCAAGCTCCGGGCTTTGCTGGCAAAGCTCTCAGTGACCTTGGCACACTCGAAGACTTTGTAGTCCCGTCTCTTGTAACGCAGAGGGATTTTCACGTTGCACCTGAAATAATATCTGCCAAAGGGAAAATTAGCAGCATGTTAATGGTGTGGATGGCAGCTTTATCGGTTCCCATCCCTGGAAGTGTTCGAGACCAGGCTGCATGGGGCTTTGAGCAACCTGGTCTGGTGGGAGGTGTCCCTGCCCATGGCACCGGGTTGGAACTAGATCTTTAAGGTCCATTCCAACCCAAACCATTCTATGATTCTAAATGTTATGGACATTGCTACTAAATTGCCCGATATTAATGCTGTTTCAGTACTTTTCCATGTATGTGCTAGAGCTACAGTTCCTCTCTAGAAAGGCAGCCATGATTGAACATTGCAACTGCAATGGAACACCACAAAGTCTCCCTAGACAGCCCCAGACACCCTGCTCATGGAGAGGTTGTTGTGGGGCACTTGTCACCTCTTTTGCCTAGGACATGGCATATCCATTTACAGACCCACCAAGGCAGGACCAGCAATCAGTCCTGAGGCCCAGAGCTGCTGATTTTAGCTGGTCTGAGACCAGGATCTCACCCTTGAAGGGAGCTCAGCAATGGTACTCGCTGCTGGTATAGCAGAGGTTAGGCTAGGAAATAGGGAATAGGAAAGATGGGAGGAGGAAGTTTAAATTCCCCCCATGCCCTTTCCTCATCTGGATCACTCAGTGCATCCTTAGCAGGCAAAAAAAAATAGAAAATAAATAAATAATTTGAGCACAGAACTGATAGGTACCAGATGCTGAAAGCCCTCGGCTCGGCAGTGCTGCCCGCGGGGATGTGCAGGGAGCACACAGCACATCCATAAATTACCGGCCTACCTGGCAGCTGGCCAGAGGCTGGAGCACTCTGCTTTTAATGATGTATTTCAGTTCCAATGATGCAGATCATTTCCAAATGAGGGGTTTTTTTTTGTTTTGTTTTGTTTTGTTTTTTCCCCTCCTCTCCTTCCTTCCCTTCCCCCTTCGCCAAAGTGCAGCAGGTCTTCCTGGAGGGAGTGTAGCCGGATTGCAATGCATGCACGTAAAATAAACACCTGGAGGAAGGGTTTGCTGCGATTCCAGCAGTGCTTCCAGCACTTTTGACATTTTTCTGCAGCCAAAGTAAAGCACTCCTTTCTCTGGAAAGAAGCCTTGTAAAGGAGAAATTCCAGTGGGAGCAAAATTTTAGGCTCAGGGACAGAAAAAATCTGCATGAGGGCTGTGTAGAGGGGTTGCCCAATGCTGCAGTTTTATTTCCTGGGCTACATAATATCTCATGGTCTGGAGTTATAATAGTGTATGCCAGTCTTCAAGAGGGTCAAGAAGAAAGAAAAATATGACCTTTCTAGCCCTGGGATTTCAACAAAAAGCTTCTAAGTACAGCTCTTTCACAAACTAAGGTATACTATTAAAAGGCAGAAAACCCAGCATAATTGAAAACTATTGCTGCAGCAATCTCTTTTAATTTCGTCTTTGCCTTGACTGGGTGGGGTTTTTTGGATGTCTGGGGTGGGGAATACCTGAAGCGAGAGCTTGCTCTCACGGTGTAGTCTGTTCCAGTTGATCGTTTGCAGAGCAAACACTGCTGTGAAGTGCTGTGCCTGCAGAGCAACAACAGGCTACAGGCTTTACTGGTATCTCCTGGCTGCCCTCTTTAATTTAATACAGCTTTAAAAAACTTGAGGCTTTATGAGAAGATCTCTGGCCCCTTCAAAACATACCACTTCAGCAGTTTCAGCACGCTCCCAATAAGCCTAGTGCATGGATTTGATTGCACAGCTGGAATTTAAGGGTTCCAGGTTTTCCCCACCAGGGGAGAAAGAGCATGTTTTAGTATGTAATTGACTGAGTTTTCATTCAGCAAATATTATTGTGGCTCTTCTGCTGGCTGATTAATTTGCTAGGAAAGACTCTTAGCTTCTAAAAAAACACCAACCACTTCAAGGATTTCTTCTTAAACACTCAATTGTCTCAGTTGGAACAAACTCCTTATATTTAATTTTTTTAACAGCAATGGAAATATAATGGAGAAAAAAAAAAGAAATCCACAATTAAGTTGTAGATATTTTCTCTGAAGAGCAGTTTGTTCTGCAAATGGATGATCTTCTCCAGTTCCTGCCTAGTCCCTGTGCTATCTGTTCGCTGAGTCGTGAAGTTCACCCCTTCCAAAGATGGGGCTCAGACCCAAGCCTGTAGGACCTGATGTGCTCAGGTTTTCATTTTGGCCATGGCTAATTTCAGTCACATTCAAACTAGAGCAGATGAACTCCATAAGTGGAGACATTAATTTATCATAGCTGTAAGATTCATACAAACCAATTTGTTTATAAACTTCTTGGCACATGCAAATTCCTTCTCTAACAACTGCAAAATTGCACAAGCAAGGCGGGCAGGGACGTTCTGTACCCCACGCACCAAACAGCTTGTTCTTAGCTTTCAGAAAGGGATTGAGATTTGGTAAGCCTATTGCTGAAGCCTGAAATGCTTCAGGAGGACAGAAGTGGAGCTTCTCAGCTTCCCTGTGTCCTCCTGGAGTGGCTCCTTGCAGATGTGAAGGCACTTACTTGTTGGAAAGCTCCATCTCCGTTACGATAATCTCTTGGACATGCCAGAAGACATCAGCTTTTGCAGATGACTTCTTCCCATCTTTTGGGCAATGACCAACACAGATGGCTGCAATATCCCCAACATTCTTTGAAGAAAACTGAAATGTGTCTGTTGCTCCCCTACAGGAAACAGGGAGCAGTTTTAGTTAGCATCTTGAAGGCTGGCAGTGACTTGTCTCATATGGACGTTAAGTAATTTGCACATGGCTACAGAAGATAGAAGATAAGCCTTCATTTAAAGTTGTTTGATTTAACCTACAATCATTCAACAGAAAGTATAATTTCCATATTTAAATTTAGTATTTTCTCTGATTAAGGGTGACACTAAATTGTTGCCACTAGGACTTTCCAGGATAAACTTGAGCTGTACGACACACAAAATCAATTTGCCTCATTATAGATAAAGCTAAAGAATGACTAATTTCCTCTCTGGTGCTTACTCATTCATCCTTGACAGATACTGTATCTGTTACACATCTACCCACCATAGCTGTTTTAAATTTGCTAGTTCAGCCACCCTTCCTGAAGCTTAGCTTGGAAACAGTTTAGAGAAACGATAGGTCTCTGTCAAACTCTTGGCTGGCTCCCTGTCATGTCTTCTGCATATCTGTTACGTTTATCTCCTTGGATTGGTCCTTTTTCCAACCTGCCTCCAAGAAGTGTCTCTGCCCAGGGCAGGGGGTTGGAACTCAGTGATTTTGAAGGTCCCTTTCAATTATAACTATTCTATGATTCTGTGATTCTATGACAGGCTAATGTTCTGGAGAATGATGTCTTTAACTTCACTGTAGACACCATCAATTGAAGGTCAGGAGGGAGCTCCTCCCGATCTCTCATGTTTCATACATCTCAGCCATTCATACCAGAGTCCACATCAGCTGTCGACTCCCCTTCACAAAGCCATGAGAAAAACCTTTCCCCCCTACAAAGCAAGAGAGTATCAGCAGTGTCCATGACTCTGAAGAGGTTCCCATCTCCTAAGGATGTACTGTGTCCTTAAACAAAGTGGAAAATCCATCTCAAATCGTGGAGGACTTTAGTCCCAACAAGGGAGAACGAATCTGCCCCATGATACATTAGATGTGCCTGCAGCCTGTCTGCGCAGGAGACTGATATTCGGCTTCCCTCATGTGAGAGTGATCTTTCAGCCTTATCCCCACATTCCCCCCAAATTCATCTGGAAAGTCAAATCTGAGCAGCTCTGACAAGATTTAGCCTCCAACTATTTTTACTTTCTCTCTGATTCCCACTGCCAGTGAGAAGCTGTAAAAGGAACTAAAAACACCTCCAGCTTCCTTCTGCTCCTCCCAGCTCAAAAATACACAGCCTCCCCCGGGGCTCACCCGAAGCCCATTTGTATGTACTAACACAAAAGAAAACACACACACACACACACAAATGGCTTTTTCTTATTGTATTTTTAAACCTCCTCTGTGTTTGCCCATCAAAAACTAATTTTACATGTTCCTTTTACTCCCAATGAGGAGCCATTAGGCCTTTTGGAAGGGGGATGAGAAACAGCATGGCAAAAACACAACTCTGTAGACCATCCTGAAGAAGAGGTGAAGACACACAGCTGGTGGGGAGTCCCTTTAGCCCACTATCAAGACCCGCTACCTTTCAAATCTCCTTTTCTTGGAGGAGTTTTCCATAAGAAATTCTTTCGAGCGGCCCATCTTTCCTTCTAAGATGATCCAGATGTTTTCCTTTGTTTCTGCATCCTCTCTGTCGCTTGTTACTGTGACAATCTCATAGGCTTTAGAGCATAATTAACACACATGTTAAACAGAAAAGGAAGAGCAGATGGCCAGAAAAAAATCTCTTCATTTGACTGTCACTTTGCTTAAAAGCTCTCTTCCTAATATTTATCACAGCACACAAGAAAGCACTTGCAAAATAAGGACAGAAACACACTGAAATCTGTGGGACTTTTGACTTCTACATGCTTTGGATTTCATGCAGGGGTAGAGTATGTGAAAAATATGAGTGCTGCTCGATTAGCTAGCAAGAGGAGAGGGAGATGATCTTGAACAAGCTGCATCCAGCTCCCTGCTGTGCTAAGCACTCCCCTTTTTCACACAGCCCAAATCCTACAGCTTTTGTGCCACCGTTTGTAACAGGGATATTGAGGGTATCCATGTACCCCACAGGATGTGCTCAGATGCTACAGTGGCATGAAAGTACCCAGAACATCCACCACAAAGCTGGGGTTTTTTTGTTTGCTGTTTTTTTTTTCAGGGGCAGAGTGAAATCACACTGAAATAACATGATTATTTTCTCTCCAGGACTCTCTTGAAGGAGAGCACTGTGATGCAGGAGTTCTTGAGGTGCACTTTGCATATCATCAGTGCAGTTAAAAACCCCTTGCTCACCGCATTAGACGCTGGTGTAATTACCTTGGACCCAGTGGAATTACCCAGAGCAGACCTGGGGCTACAGGGTGTTAAGCTCAGCCGTCATGTTCAGCTGGGATACTGGAGCTAGTAGCCCAGAACATGTTAAGGAGGAAGTTGGAGCAATGTTACTTACAAAGCTTTAAGGATTGAACTTATTTTCCACCTCAAAGACTCAAGCCCATTATTTCTAATGAGACCATAACCATATGTCCTTATGGCTTACTGATGGGCCCCTCTTAAGTTTCTACCCAGAATGAGATCTTTTTCTTCCTCATAAATCCTGATTTGTTGCTTTCTTATCACAGCCTTGCACTTTTGAACTAAAGAGTGCCTTTAGTAATTTAACCCTTAAAGCCTGCAAATACAAGCACCTATTACATGGGAACCCTTAGTGGAGCAGTGTGTAGGAGATGTCACCCTGTGGCCTCTGAGGTCCCTCAGCAAATGTCACAAGTCAACTCTAAACTTACAGGTCCTTTCCTTCAGTTCCAGGATGTCATTATTGGCACAAGCCAGTTCCCTTATGAGCTGCCCATCGTCTTCACCTTTAGCCAGCCAGCGATCACACTGGAAGCGAAATGTCTTGTCCATGGCGGAGTCTGTAACGTCAATATATTCCAAGTGCCAACCCGGTGCGATTCCTAGCAAAACAACAAAATAAAAAAGATTTTGATATTTTCACATACCTTGGGTATGTAGGTGAGATACCTCTCCTCAGGAGTACCTTGCTGGTACTAAAAATGATCTATATTTTCTTCAGATAATGTCACCAGTGAACACAACGTTGTTCTGATACCAAAATCAGTGATGACCTGCTCAAGACCATAATCTGACCCCTTTTCTAGAGTCAGGCGATGCTTTTGAGGGACTGTCTGACGTTTTACCAGATATAAGGATGTTGGAGGATGGTCCAAGATAAGCCAGATTTCAAGCTCTCTGGGCAAGAGGCCATCTCTTGTCCTTGCCCAACACGTCGCACAAGATGAGGCTTCTGCAATACCAGTAGCAGCAGCAGTGAGCAGGGAGAGCCAGGGCTGGAGTGCCCTTCCCAGCACACCAACACTGGAACTGTCCTGGGGACAGGCACTACTGTGTCTTAGGGACAACAAACCCTTGCTATTAAACAATCCTTAGTTACTAAAAAAGACATGGTAGTGTGTGCGTGGTTTGCAGGGGTCCCTTCCAATCTCAGGAGTGCTAGTTGACCACAAGCTGTAGGGTGTAGTGCTTTTCTTTATGGCCCCCAAACCCCTCATATTTGTATTTGAAGGTCAGAAGGTAGATTGCAACTTGTTCCTTTGACCCTGCCAGCAAGGAAATTACCCATGTCATCCTGATCTTGCCAAGCAACCACGGTGAATTCACTAATGTTGTAACTGGGCATGAACACAGGACAGACTAAAGGATGGATGCTCTGGTGGAGACCACCAAATCACCTAACATGCCTCTTGGCCTTCTGAGGAGTCATAGCTTCATAGCTTCCTTTTAGTTTTCTACTTCCTTTTTTTAAATTTTTTATTTATTTATTTTCCGCAGTGGAAAAGCAACTTGAAAATGAAGAAAAGGGCATTTGGAACATTTTCTTGACTTCTTTGTTGAAATAGTAGAAACCCTTGTTCAGCTTGGGTGGACAGAAGGTTCTGACAGTTCTACTTACAAATCCTGTTATTAGTTAGACAGAGAAAGGTTATGTTCATCATGAGAGATCTCTGCAGACTTATTATTTACATCCCAGAGACACTAAACAGCTCTTATGTTTCCAAGAGCTCACTGCCATGTGCCCACTTTCATAATTTGCAAATATTAATCTTCTTTAGCCCTGAAAAAAAAACAATGGCACCTTTTTGAGTTATGTCAACATGTCACCTTGCTCCTGTGGACTCTGATGCCTCCACACCATGTGTTGGCAGTTCTCTACCAGCCTCATAGCCATTCCTGTTTTGTACTTTGTCTTCCTGAACCTTCTTCAGGAAATCGCCTCAACCAGACACCACTTGCACCTTAAATTCCAATTTACAGAGTACAGAACTGTAAAATCATTGTGGCTGGAAGACACACCTCTGGACACCCTCTAGTCCAATCCCCTGCTTAGAACAAGGTCAAATAAAGCAGGTTGCTCAGGGCTGTGTCTAGTTAGGTTTTGATAACTCCAAGGATGCAGACTCTAGAACCTCTCTAGGAAACCTTTGTAGGTGTTTGATTACCGCTGCAGACAAAAGAAGTTTTTTTCTTATGTTTAGATAGAAATTTCTCTATTTCAATTTGTGCCTGTTGCTTCTTGTCCTGTCACTGGACATTGCTGAGAAGCGTTCATCTTCTTTACTCCCCCCATCAGATGCCTGTACACATAAAGAAAATCCCCCTGATCTTTGTCTTCTCCAAGTTGAAGAGTCCCAGCTCTCTCAGCCACTCCTCATATGACAGATGCTCCAACTCCTTAATCATCTTTGTGGCCCTTCTGCAGTACGTTCATGTCTCTCTTGAACTGGGAGGACAGTACAATGTGCCAGTGACAAGACCTGTGCAAATACCATGGGTGCAGGACCCAGACAAGGGAGTTGGATCACCAAATCACAGGATCACAAAATAATAGGGGGTTGTAAGGGACTTCTGGAGATCATCTATTCCAACCCCCTGCCAGAGCAGGGTCACCCAGAGCAGGTTGCTCAGGAATGTGTCCAGGCAGGTTTTTAATGTCTCCAGAGTCAGAAGCTCCACCACCTCTCTGGGCAGCCTCTCCCAGGGCTCTGCCACCCCCTAAGGAAAGAAGTTCCTCCTCATGTTTAGACGGAACTTCCTGTGTTCAAGTTTGTGCCCATTTCTTCTTGTCCTGTCCCTGGGCACCACTGACAAAAGACTGGCTCCATCCTCTTGACACCCACCCTTTAATTATTTATAGGCATTGATCAGATCCCCCCTCAGCCTTCTCTTCTCCAGACTAAAAA
>JAOXJM010000019.1:4302029-4315169 GCA_026413425.1 Tringa solitaria | reverse complement strand
TGGAACTCAATGATCTTTAAGATCCCTTCCAACTCTAACCATTCTATGATTCTATCATTTGAATGAGGGTAAAGATCAGACCTATAAAATGTGCAGTGTGGTAGGACACAGATAGATCTTAGTCATAGCTCCAAAACCTGTACTGAGCTCTTCTGGGCTAGATGGAGCTCTCTGCTATGGACAGTGTTTGCTGTAGTGACTTATTTTGAGAAATAGTCTTCATAATATTGGACCTTTTCACTCATGGGGTGAAGCCTAGGAATAAATTTGCTCCTCTGACAAAAGTTACAGGCAAAAGTCGTCTCTAAGAGTCAGACCTTTCCTGGAAGACAATATGGAATAAAGTATAAAGAGGAAGTAGTAGAGAATTACTGAAAACCACACTACCTCTCCTTGTACACAGCATCTTTCTTTTGCCTGCCTCCTGTGTGCAGACACACAGCCATCATTGTAGAGATATGCAAACCAGCTCCAAACAAGTTAAAGCAACGCACAAGATAAAATTAGGCCAGAAAAAGTGAATGCTTCGCACTCTTCTCTGTCTGGGAAAAGGTGACAGAACAAACAGTATGCAACAGATATTAGTCACAGTCTAATGTGTCACGGGAAGGAGCTCGGATGCTGTGGTGATAAGAACAGAATAGGAACCTACTTAGAACAAGTGAGTGAGTTACTCCGACAAACACCTAATAAAGCACACACCTTTACGTGTCCTGTTGAATGTGGGCTTCATGGAGCATCAGTCTACTGGGAGAAAGGCGTTACACTTGCCTACAGCAAAAACCAACAGTAAATTCTGACTAAATTGGAGGAGTTGGAGGGAAAGGAGGAGACAGGGCTGCAAATTACCATTTTTGTTACCAACTAACAGAAACAGAGACCATACCTGAGAGAAGGAAGGAGTGCATCAAGAAGCAGTGTCTTGGGAGGCACATCTCTGCAAAGGCCATGGGGACATGAGCCCAGGTGCATCAGAGAAGTGCAACAGGATATTAGGAAGAAATGAATCATGGAGTCATCGAAAATGTTAAGTTAAAAGGGATGCCTAGAGGTGCCTAGTCCCACCTCCTGCTTCAAGAAGGGCTAACTGCAAGGCCATGCCCAACTGAGTTTTGAAAATCTTTAAGGGTGGGGATTTCCCCAGCACTGTGGGCCTCTATCCTTGGCCTGCATCACTCTCATGGGGAAGACTTTTTCCTCATATCCAATCAGTATTTTCCTTGTTGCAACTTGTGTCCATTGCCTCATGCCCTTTCACTGTTCACCTCTGAGAAGAGACTGGATCGATAGTCTCTGTAACCTCACTTTAAGCAGCAGAAGGCTGCAGTTAGATTCTTCCTTGCCCTTCTCCTTTCAAGGCTTAAGAGCTCCATTTACTTTAGACTTTCCTAGTGTGCCATATGCTTCAGCCCCTTGACTATCTTGGTGACCTTCTGCTGCACTCTCGTATATCAGCCTAAGAAACTTATAAAACTTATCTTGAGATAAAATGTGCTCAAATTCTGCCATCAAACCTGCATGTGTCCCAGTCCATGCACTTCTGCTGACCCCAACCAAGCTTTGCTGAAGCCTTTAGCAGTTCAAAAGAAGAACATTGCTCCAGGTTATAAAAAAATATTTTTAAAGAGGGTGATAGCTACACTGAAGGTGAAGCAGTAGCCATGCTATTTGTGCATTATACTGTTCCTTGGGTAGGACACTTACCTGGGGTTTTCTCTCTGACTGATGCTAAACAGGGATCTGTAACACAGCACCTTCATCCCAGAGGTACAGGACATTTTGGGCTGTTGAAGCTGCCCCACTTTTCTAAAAAGCTGCTTATTTGCAGCCGGTGACACTATTACTTTGTGGTCAGAAAACTGCCCTGTGAGTCAAGAGATGGTGAATCAAATCCTTGCTTTTGAATGAAGCAGAAATAGGTCTCCACCACCCCAGTTGGTGCCCTCTTTGCTGGGGAACAGACCAGAGGGAAGTCTCCTCGTTCAAGGATGCATGAACGACGTTCTACATCCTTACAGGACTCCAACCTAGGAACCTTTCATTGGCCAGAATTTGCAAATTTGAACTGTGAATAGCCTCGTATTGACTGAAAATGCCTTTTTTTCTCCTTTGGTGCATAAACTCTTTTCTGGAAAAGGTTTAGCCAGCCCTACCTTTGCCCTGCTCGGGAACGACAGCAAAGCTGTTAGCAGCAAAATGTCCTGAGTGAAGCTTGCAGGGAAACGCCAGGGAAGCAGCGGGGGGTAGAATCAGATTAGAGCTGCCAGCTGGAGCGCACCCGCAGACAGAGAGCTCAGACCTCTCACAAATAGCCAGCCCTTGCCCAATGCCCCAGATGCCGTCTGGGAAAAACTGTCTGGCTACTACAGCCGCCGGAGCAAAGTGAGTGTGTTCCTCCCCCCCTTCTCTTTCCACTCCCAACCCTTCACCCAGGCTGGGTGATTTCATCCGTATGCGGCTTTCTGTCAGCGGTTAGCACAGACAGAGAGAGAAGCCCCTGCCTTCTCATGCTGGGAGAAAGCTCCAAAGAGGAGCAGGCAGGAGCAAGAGGTTGATTTTACGAGCTGTGTTTCCTTGAGGGAGACCACAGCAAGGGGTGTGGAGACATCAGGGAACCTGAGGCAAACACAAGGTGGGTATATTGCCTGCCTTACCTAGCCTGAACCACCGAAACGCTGGGCATCCAGGCCCAGCACATCACGTTGGCCCTCCCTATGGTTGGTAGTCAGAGCTGGGTACCACCAGAGAAGCGATGCATCCCACCCAAGCTGGGGGCCATTCAAGGCATCACTCTCTCTCTCAGATCTATCTCTCTGCTGACTATAGAAGATTTCTAAAGAGTTTGGTAGAAGAGGTGAAAGTTCAAGGTAGCTTTTTTGATGACTAAGTTAGCACAAAACAAATCCCATCCTACAAGGAGATGTTTGTGGGTGTTGCGCACACACAGAGGATGATGCAGATTTTGATTTGGATCATGAGGGTCAAGAAAGTCATCTCAGGGAGCTGAGCTCAGGATATTTTTGTTTTCTGTCTGTTCCTCCCAGGAAAATTAGCTACCACTTGGAAATGAGGCTGCTGCTTTACATTGCATCTAAAGTATTTATTTAGGATACCTAGAACTTGCCATGGACATCCTGTGTGCTTTTAAGCTCAAAGATTATCACTTTTAAGCTTGAAGACTATCACACATAGGTTTTAACTGGGCTGTAGAACAACCTATAGAAATGAAAAGGAAACAGAAGCGGTACATAAGAACAAAATGTTGATAATTTTCTTTGTAGCTGAGCAAATATCATAGCTGACAGGAACTTCAAACCAGCAACTTGAAATTAATTGTGTGCTGTTTGCTGTAACAGAAAAGATTTGACACGTCCAATCATTTGATTTACCTTGACCCAGCCTTCTCCCAGTGGCAGTGTAAAACACACTCCACAGGGGCTCCTAACACCAAAAACCTAACACACCACTAACACCAAAATACATGGGTCCTGGATTGCATCTCTCCAGACTCAACCACAGGTCTTTAGGATTCTGTTGCCTGTCGTTAGTCTTCACTTAAAAACAGGGTCCTCTAATTGTAAAAAGAGAAAGACTTGCCTCTGTTGCAAAGAACAACAGTCAGCTTCAGCTATAATGAATTGTCTCAAATTCTCTTAATCTCCTTTATATAAAGGAAAAGGAACTGAATAAAGACCAAGTCCCACATTCAGGATTATTTGTGACGTTTGAAAGCAATGCAATTAGTGCTTCATTAAGACAGCTTCTTATCTGCCTGGCTTTGACAGCACAAAGTAACATTAAAATTCTGAGGGAAGCAACTCTGCAGAATTCAACAGCCTTACAATTCCTGTTATTTCACTCAGAGAGCTCTCACCCCTTCTTCTTCCTAGCTTTTCAACTTCACTTCTAAGACACTGGGCAGCAGGCGAAATTGTTATGTGAAACTGGCTGCCCCGGGAGGAGGTTTCCAAATCATGCGTTTAGATGTTTCCTAATTAGAAGTCACTTTTTTTTTTTTTTTAACTCTGAGGGTGGTGAGACACTGTCCCAGGTTGCCCAGAGAAGCGATAGGTGCCCAGTCCCTGGAAACAGTCAAGGTCAGGTTGGATGGGGCTTTGAGCAACCTGATCAAGTTGAAGATGTCCCTGATCATGGCAGAGGAGTTGGACTAGATGGCCTTTAAAGGTCCCTTCCAACCCAAACCACTCTGTGAGTCTATGATTCTGTGATTGTATTCTCTGTTTTTTCAGAAACACTGAGCAGTGTCATGGTAGCTCGATGTGGAATAACACGAGGTTCTGCATTAGCTCAGAGGAAAGTATCCAAACTCCATGTCTCTCCCAGCAGCGGTGAGATCAGAAAGTGTTGCTCAGCTTTAGAGAGATTTTGGTATGTCTTTCTGTGCACAGCAATAATCAATAATTTTCATTCTGGCTCAACTCATCACTAATCAAATTTTGTTCCCTCTACAGGATTAAGTATCAACGTTTAAAACTTATTGCCACTTTCGGTACAGTATGAATCTTTGGCACCAAGTTCATTACTTCACTGAGATTCTGAATGAAATTTCAATGCATTATATGTAGTCAGGAAAAAAAATAAATAAAAGACTACTTCCCTGCTTGTAAATTGAATCTTTTGGCTGTGTATAACATCATTGATAATTCATGCATTTTAATTGGTATTTATGCACTTCTATTTCTGGTAAACTAAAAGCAGTATAAGTTATGACCAGCAACATTTTACAAAAAGACTAAAGAGAATTAAAAAGATCATTTATTGTTATTTAAATCGAACAAGAAAGCTGAGAATATCCTGTAGATAAATGGAGCAACAAATGGTTAATTATGGGATTGATGGCTTAATCTAGCTTCTCATTTCACTGTGCTAGTTAGCACTAACTGTGAACCATCTGTCTGAGCGTTTAGCACTACCCCCACAAGTATTTCATTATGCAGTTTTAATATGCACTTTTGACAGAAATGGAAATGGGCTCAGATCAGTTTTCATGTCACACCAGGCTACATAAGTTTTCAAGGCTGGAATACAAATCAGAGAACACAAATCCTTCCTCCCCTCTTCCAGAGCGCTCCTGTCCTCTCTCTGCCTGGGAATGCAAATGCGATGTTTACCTTTGTAGGGAAGGTGGGAAAGAAAACTAATAAATAAAGGTGTCTGTGTATCACTGGAGCTAGAAGATCCTCCGTGCAAGAAAAATAGAAGATACGGGTCCAATTTTCAAAAGCTTCTAAACTCCTGGTCTCAGAATTGCATGCATGGTCTGCCTGTTGCTTCTGTAGAGTCATGAAAGGGCTATAACTTCATCAAATGGGTCCACACAAGAGTCCTTTTCATCTTCTTCTCTGGGAAAGCCTTGCTTTGGGTGGGACAGGCCACCAGGCTGGACTGGATCAGAGCTGGCAACAGGAACATGGGAACAGGCTACCTGCCACTAGAGATGCTGCTGCCTCTAGCCTTTAAGCTGTTGCTAATTCAGGGCCACAAGATCTGGAACGTCTCTGGATGAATAAGCTTTATTTGATTTCATTTGATATGAATGTGATTTGTAGAGCTTGGGGAGGTAACGGGGAACTGGCAAAGGGAGTTTGACCAAGATAACTGAATCGAATCAGAGAACAGACTGATTTATTCCTTAGGTGCAGAGGGAAAAACTGTGTGTCTGTGGCATATACTCAGAAGATATATACTGCAGGTCTAATGCTTTGGAAAGCTGCACAAGAGTTATTGAGGAAAAACTTAGAAGTGGCAATGGACAAGTACAAAATGGTATTGCACCAGAGAAACGCTTTTCAGACTGTGCTAATGGAGGTGAAAAGCAGTTCATCACTTCACTGGAAACTGGTGGCCATGTAGAACCAGTGTTTAGAAATACATTATTTATGGGAAAATGAAGGACAGCTTCAGACTAGTCAAAAAGGATAAAGGACCCAATAAAAAAATCCTGCATTATTCTTTCTGACCATGGGTTAAGCTACTGGGTCCTAACCTTTTCTCATAAAAATGTCAAGATACAGAAATCCAGCAGGATATCTACTCCAGAAAAAGCATGCTAAATAAACAGGCCAGAGATGTATTCCCCCCTTCATGACATCTGCTGGTGTGCAATCAGCACATCATTCCAGCTCTATCTTAAAAATATAGGGACCCACAACAAACAAACTACATTTTACTTCCCAACTACAAGTGATGTTTACATGGGGCTGGTGGTTCAGTAGGAAAGATAAAGGCAAGCACTGCGCTTTTTTTGAGATAGGACCCAGGGAAAAACACAATCAACAGAAATGGTGGGAGTCATTCTACATGCAGTATTCAAATGGAAGAAAAACCCAGCACCTTACTTGTATGAAGAAGAAGAGAAAGAAATCTGCCTGTGTGCTAGAGGGAGAAGGGGAGGGGGGAGATGTGATGCTTCACCTGAAAGGATGGATTATTTGGAAATGTCCCACCCAGCCCAGGCCCACACTGGCTGTCCCTGCCTGGCCGAGGGGGGTCCACTCTCCCACGGGGTCAAAGCATGGCAGGAGTCTGCAAGAGCTGAGACTACATCCCGGGGAACAGAAAATACTGCAGGTGCCCTGGTGGCAAGCCAAGGCTCTTTTGCAGGAAGGGAGAGTGACATCTAACAACAGAGACTGCTGTAAAGCTTTACAGCACAGTTTTTCCCCTTGCTTTCTTCTTTTTTGACTCAAATTCCGCTGGGGAAAAAAACAAAAAACAAAACAAAACACAAAAAACAAAACAAAACAAAAAACAAAACAAAACAAACCATGAAAAAACCCAATAGAAAGAGTCAGGAAATGAATAAAAGCAAGTCACAGAATCATAAAAGAGTTTGAGTTGAAAAGGACCTTTAAATCTATCTGCAATGAGCAAGGACACCTTCAACTAGATAAGTTGAAGTTAACGATAAGTTAACGATAAGTTAAGATAACAACGATGATAAGTTGAGTTGACGGCTCAAAGACCCGTCCAACCTGACCTGGAATGTTTCCAGGGATGGGGCATCTACCACCTCTCTGGGCAACCTGGGCCGGTGTTTCACCACCCTCAGCGTAAAAAATTTCTTTCTTATATCTAGCCTAATTCTACCGTCTCTTAGTTTAAACCCTCTTGTCCTATGGCAACAGGTCCTTCTAGATCCATTTTTCCTCTTTCTCAAGGGCTGAGAGGCTTCAACACGAGCAGGTTGCAGAGAGACACGCAATGTGAAGTGTCTCTTACCCTTTCCATGAACCAGTGTGGGCGAGTCCCCTTCCCGTCCGTCCGGATCCTCATCTTCCGGAGGGGTGCGATATCGGCGATCTCCATTATGAAACTGTCCTCCTGGCCTCGCTCAAACCTGGAGGGATTGAAAGACCGAAGAGGTTTCCCTCTGCTTTACAGCATCGTTGGGTCTCGATCCACTGCCCATGCTGCAACTCTCGCACCTTGCCAACAGCCTCAAATGAAAAATCTACGAGTGCACGTTATTGGACTTGAGCTTTTCGGTCCTGCAATCACTAGCTACTGTGTTTTTTGGCAAGACACCTCAGTGCAGGTTTGACAGGGATTCCTCCTCCCCCGGAAAATCAAGCCCATATGAGGCACCTGGAGTCATTCCAGCATGACTCCATTGTCCATAGCATCCATTGTCACTCTGTTTGTAACCAGAACAATGGACACTCACAGTCAGGTTTCTGCACATCTCCTTCCTCTTGGCCTCTGTCCACCAGCCTGCCCTTAGCCCCTCCCAACTAAAAGGCAAAGCAATTTTGCTTAATCTTTTTGCGCTAAGAGGCAGCACATTGCACTTGCCGGGGTGACAGACAGCTGCTGCAGCTCAGCTAAATACAGCAACCTGACTGGAGGTCGGAGCCCAACACATGAGTTTAGTAAGAGCAGGCAAATTGTCTTAGAAAGGGGCCAAAACCAACCGTCCCGCACTCCCCTCCTGAATTTGGGGAACTTGGATTTGCAAATTAGCTCCATTATTTGTAAGAACCAGGACAGGTTTGTATAACGTTTCATGACATATCTTACCCTGTGCTTGGCGGCTGTATATTGGCACAAGGATGTGTTGGAACTGCTCATCTATAGCAATCAGCAGAAAGCAGGAAAAGGGGAAAAACTAACATATCATATAATCATAGATTGGTTTATGGTGGAAGGAACCTGAAAGATCATCGAGTTCCCATCACCCTGCCATGGGAAGGGACACCTCCCGATAAACCACGTTGCTCAAAGCCCCATCCAGCCTGGCCTTGAAGAAGACATTACACTGGCTAGGACCACAGTTACCTTGCCTCCCTCTTAGCATCAATGGTTCTAGGAAGAAAGCCTTACTCCAGTGCAAGTGCTGCCTTGGGTTCAATATTACTCTGTTTAGAGCAAGCTTATCTTATAGGTTCATCCCCAAAATACTCTGGTATATCTGCTGTGGGTTTGGAGATAGAAATCCAGCCCTTGCTAATTCGAAGGGCAGCCAAATCTAGAGGGTCTACCAAGCACTTCCATGACCACTGTGCTGCTGAGATTACTCCTTCATGCAAAATTCTCCTTGTGAGTTACTCTGGTCTGCTCAGAGATTTGGAGAGGGCTCTGCAAACCCTGGGTACTACCATAACATAGACAATCCGTAACGATGATATCTCATTCCTGGCAATGTACTTATCCTCCTACAGCTGTGCAGTGCCAGGATCTGGAGAAACAAAAAAGCCATTTCTTTACCAACCTCTGCTCAGATTACACCCTGCGGCATGAATGTGATTATCCTCATACCATTATCTGAGCCTGCATAGATGCAGATGTTAGCAATAGGGATTGGCTCCAGCCTCTCAGTTTTCATCCAGGCATTGCTTTCCCTGCACTCCCAGAGGCTTTTGGATGGGGCGTTTTGGTCCCAGTCCATTTCTAGTTATTAAGGGTTATGTTTGTTCTTTGAAAAACTTCCCCCTCTTGTTATTTGTCTTTCTGTGGTGCCGGATACTAAGACAGCCTATCTCTCTGTGAGAAAGAGAATGTGCTTTTGTGCCTCGACTGGATTGTTTTCCACTTCTATTTAAGAAAAAGGTGTGACCCTTCCAGCTTGAATTATCCTGTGATCCTATGATCAGTTTTCATTACAATCGCTATTACTTACAAAGCTTCGTAGCAATCTCTCATTGTGCTCCTTTCCAGGCTGAGCAAATCTAAGCTAAACCATCAGCCAGCAAAATAAAACATTATTTACCTTCAGTAAATGCCCTGTTTACAGTTTGTAAGGCTGATACTCACCTGCTACTTTCCAGTAATCGTTGTACTAAAGGGAAACAATTGCTAAAGTGACAAACTGGCTGACCCAAGAGCTCTTCTCTATCCCTAATGTATATGAACATGAACATAAGCCTGGAAAAAAAAATTGAGAAGGGAAGAAGTACCCAGACAAGCTGGCTGCTGCTGTTCCTTTTCCAGGACACTGAAGCATTTGTCTAAGGGATTTCATTAAGCTTTCCTACCCATGCCTGCACTTAGAAATATTTCTATCGCCCAGAGGTCTTGGCAATAACAATAATGTAGCTAAAATTGCCTTAAATCTGCAGCAGGTTAGACAGACAGTTCTTCGTAATGCACTAAGCTGCTGTGAGTGAATTGGCACTGGATGGCCCCAATAAAGATGAAGCGCCTTTGCCCATTCAGTTATGGTGGCTTTCAACCCTTCCCTTGCTGCTGGCCCAAAGGCTGGCAAGATTTGCATGCCAAACAAGGGCCTGGGGCTGCCTGTGTTGTTAGGAACTGGATGAAGACTGGTGGGAGTGGTGTGGAAATAGGCCATGTGTGTATTTGGGGACACGCACAATCTCTGCAGAGGGTGCTAATGAGATGATGGGAGCTGTGTAAAGTTGGAGGTCTGATACGGAATATCTCCAGCTAGCAGAGATGTGCCAGTACGTCCCCAAAGAATAGCACAGCGTTCTGGGGATATCATAGCATCCTGGGGATGTTAACACACTAATAGCTGTTGGGTTTTTTTAACATGTCCTTCTTCTTTATACAGCCCCAATGGGTTTTCATCACCTTTTGCAGCTCTTCTGCTGGCAGAAGACAGCCCAAGCAACTAATAACATGCAAACTGTGTGGCCTTTCTTTATTGCATTTTTATATCCTTGTGGCAGAGGTTATTCATCCCACCTGTATAGATAAATGTGATTTTTTTAATAAAAAAACCTTCAAGGTTTAGGGATATTACAAGCCTGGCCAGCTGGAGCAAAACCACAATCCCTCTCTTAAGGGGGTGGTCCCCTTTAGAGACTTTTTGTTGATGTACCCTCATGTAACTTTTGCTTTAATTTTAAATACAAACAGTAAACAGTCAGGGTCCATTTTCCCATCTACTTGAATTGACTGTTGGGCTTAAAACAGTGGAACACAGATCAATTCAGGATTGTCTGAGGTCTTGGAAGAAGGACATCACCGATAGCCAGACATGGAGGTAACCCCGGGACACTGCCCCACACACTGGATGTCTCTTTGTGATGGGGAGCAGGGCCAAAAGCTACATTCTCTTTTGCATGACTCAGTGGTGCTTCTCATGGAGAGTTTAGTCAGCAGCACCTCTGCTAACATTTTGTTTTTCAGAGCAAACAAGGCTCGTGCTTGTTACTAACTAAACACATGAAGGTTTCAAGCTTAGCTGAACACGCTTGCCCAGACACCCCCTCTGCTGCGACAGCTGCAAGTTAAACATCCCCTGAGCAAACATCTCTATGCAGGGAGCCTTATCTTAAATTATCCAGCCTACGCGAGATATATAAAGCTGCATGGAGGAATTGCACGACCAGGAGGCTGGGGGAAGAGCCCAGCATCACCTCAGCAAGCTGAGCTCGAACCGTGTGGCCAAGTGCTCCAGCCCTCCTGATGTTCTGGAGATGCTTTGCTGAATAAAATCAGAGGTAGTCAATTAATTAAATTTAAGGCTGATGAAGCCCATCTCTAAAAGCTGCTTAGCGTCATGTTCATTCTTGCCAAAGCTTTCAGAACCGAGGGAGGTGCAAGAAAGGAACAGGAAAGCTTGAGGAAATGGATCAGTGGCGTGTGGGTTTTTTCATTTTACAGAAGGGCTGGTGTCAGACTAGGATTACAGTGTTTGCCAGCTGTCTCTGCTGAAGAAAACATAAGATTTCACCTTTTTAGTAAAATCAGAGCACGCAGTGCAGCACTCCCAGCAGCTCACAGCCCATTTCCATCTCTCTGCACGGTAAGACCACATCTGGGCAGACTGATGTCACTGTGTGTCCCTTTTGTGCCAGCTTCAGATATAAAACCATGTTGGTTACATTAACAGGGCACAGAGCTCGAGCTAAGAAGCCCACTTCTCAGCAGGGCCCTCAGATACCAGCTCAGGCCCTGCCATCCCTCACGTGGCTTCTGGACCAAGCTGGATGTTATCTGGCCAGCAAAGCAAGCTGGAGGAGAAGATGGAGGAGAGTCAGCACCTTCCCATGACAGGCACTTTCCAAGGCAGGTGTGTGCATGGTTTCTCTGTTTTTCATTAATCATCCCCATCAAATAATGTTCAAATTAAATTATTTATTTTTCAACAAAAGTTGCATTTTGCATAAATTGCACTGTGGCTTCGTGCAATGTCCACAGTTCCTCTTAGAACTGATGCAGAACATCGCAATTGATATTTTTGTTCACAACGCTTATCTCTGAAGCCACTGAGGAACAAGTTAAACAAAACTTCTACAAATGACATGGGATGGTTTTCCTGGCTGCATAGTGCTCTTCTGTCCTCTGCTCTGCTAAATACATTACAATAACAGTTACAAGGGCCCCAGTTCTGAATCTATAAACTCAATGGGAGTTTATCTTTGTGTTTCAGTGGGAGCATGATCAAAGCCCCAAGTGCTTCTTGAGTTGATGCTAGAATCTGTCATCACTCCACTTCTAACCAAGAAAAATGACAAAATTAGCGTACCTGTCACCATTTTTCTCCAGCTGCATCTCCTCAGTGTTCCCATTGGATCCAAAGACAGTCATGAAAATACTGGCGTCAGTACCACCACTTTCAATGTCTCCAGTCACAACTGTGACTTCATACAGGACCTGGTGAGGATTTGAAACAATCACAAGGTCCCATAAACTGTACTTAACCCACACAAAAACCTGGGCAAAAGGCTAGACAGGCTTTGCAGGAAATCTGCTTCTTTACCAGAAATGGTTACAAAACAGTTTCTTGGTTTCTTGCCACACTTCGTTCTCAGAGTTGAAGTTAGAGACTGAAACTTGCTACAGGACCTTCCTCTTTGCATCATCTATGACCTTTTCTGTGGATTTTTCTCAGCCTAGATAGACTCAGAGCGAGACACATTCATTTTGACAACCATATGCTTGGGGAGGGATGAAGACCTGTTAAACTCCTTCTCCACCAAGTCACAACCTTCGCGTCAACGTGTGGGTCTCCAACCTTCTGCTACTGCCATCTCCTTCCAGCCACCTCCCAGCATTCCAGACCTCCGTACTGCACCAAACTCTTGCCTTTTTTAAAAAACAGCTCTCAAAGACACAATTTTTATTTTCCCTTGACTGCAAAATATTTTCCCATGTTGGGGAACGTTGGGTGTCCATCTGGGCAACATATAGTCCTACAACTCTACTAATTTTAAATTCTATCCATCCTAGTGCTCTCTACAGCAGAAGATTGCAGCCATCCTGTTTCCCACTGGGACACACACTGCTCCATCGAACTCAGAGCATTCCCAGATCTCGTACATTAAAGGCATGCCAATTTGTGAAAAGAAGTTTTGCATCATTTTCACCTTATTAGCTTAACTTTGTTCTTTCCTCCTGACATGTGAATAATAAGATTCAGAATAAAACATTTCAAAAGCGCACAAGTCCCAGTGGCTGTCAGTGGCATTAAGACTTTTAAGCCACTGAGATGCTTTCAAGATCGTACCTATGGCAACAAGACCTCTGAATTTAAGAGGTGGAAGAAACAGGCCCAACAAAATATATTTCAAATAGTGCACTGCTAGGCAAGTTTTATTGGCCTGGATTGTGATTACCACATAAATAAAGAGTGCAAAGGAATAAAGTAATAGAAAAATTATTTTTCATGCTTGTTCAATCCTGAGTAACCTGTTTCAGACATATCCATCC
>JAOXJM010000019.1:4284666-4301998 GCA_026413425.1 Tringa solitaria | reverse complement strand
CACAACAAATGTATTTGCTATAGTTACCAATGCATTAAAGGTTTTTTAATGACCATGGTGGACATTAACTAGTATTTTTTCTTTTATTTATGAGGAGGTAAATATTCAATTTAAAGCACAAAGAGGGAATATCAATCGAAGAAGAAAATTAAATTGAAATGGCTACATATGGCTGTGCAAGAGTCAAGCAAAAGCAAAATAAAAAGTATTACATTTCCCAAATACATTAAACTTGGTAGTCTTCTTTGAACTCTAAAAAAAATAATTAAACTCAGTTTCTAACTGCAGCTATTTACGAAGGATCAGTACCTAATTCCCTCAACAAGAAGACTGATCAGAAAGTCAAATGCACACTTCTGATTTCATGTCTGAAGCATCTCCCTTGATTTCCTTCAAACCTTTCAGCAAGTTTCTGGCCCAACATCATAGAAAAGAATTTAGTTAGATGTGTCTATTTTTGGCATGCTTATGAAAATAAATATTCAGGATTGGGATTTTAAGGGAAGACTGAACATAAGTCTTCATTAACATCCACTTCAATCTATGGGCAAGCCATCAGCTCACTGATAGGAGTTTGGAAACTTTATCCAGGAGGCTAAACAACTGATGGGAAGTTTTTAAGAGATTAAGGTTTAACCTTGGTGTTCGGTCTGAAAGAGGTTTTTTTTTCCCTTCTTAGGTTAATTCTACTACTGAAACCTGTGCTGAGTTGTTGAAGCCTTCACAGATGTTAAAGATGTTATCATGGTTTTGTATGTCTGGGGAACAAGAAAGATTTCAGCAGAATATCTTTAGCTTGGGAATCAAGCATAAAGGAAAATTAATGTACCATGAAAGTGTAACCTCACTGTAAAGAGAAACACATCTACAGAGATTTAAAATTGCCATACAGGTATTAAACACAGCATTATTATCCCATTCATCCAGACGGTTATTTCTGTTATAAATCTTACATCCAAAATCAGCATAGCTCAGCTTTCCAATTTGTACTTGGTTGAAATATGGCACAGCACACATTACTTCAAATTTCATATATATGGATGAAAAGACTATATAGTTCTTGCTTATTCAACTTTAATCAGTTATTCATTTCAAAGATCAAGCTTATAGATGTCTCCATGTTTCAACAACTTTCAATTACTACTAGGTTCTAACTGAATTCAGTTTCCTTTTCCCATATTAGAAAAGCTGACATGTAGCCTCACTGTGCAGAGATTAAAATATCTCCACTACTCTAATTTAATGAGTTAGAAGCATTTCCTCAAATAAAACATGATGGCGTTAGATCACACCAAGCTGTTCACCCTGCAGCTGCTCCCACTCCATGGGGTGATGCAGTGGGTGCTCACAGGCCAGTGACAACATGAGGACAAGCTACTGAACTGTGTCCTACCTGCCCTGCCCTACCTTGTCCTTCTAACTGTGCCTTAGCTGCATCCAACCAGTGCTCTACGAGGTAATGACACTAAATCAATTCCTAAAGATTTTGCTAAAGAAATAACAAACAAACCCTCTGCAAATAAAAGGCTCAAAACACATGCAGAAGTCCAAGTAGGAGAACTGCTGACACACAACTTGTATCAGCACAGGTCCGTGCAACAGCTAAAGATACAGGAGGAGCCCAGAGCCCACCTTGAGGCCAATGTTAACACAGTCGGCATCGAGGATGTTGAGGATTCGTGAGGTGAGTCCATCACCTTTGTCTCTGGCCAGCCAGCACTTACAGACAAAGTTATACATGACGCCTTTGGTGGGCACGACGATGGTGAGCTCTTCCAACAGCCAGCAGCTCTCAGGGGTAGCGCCGTCGTGCCCCACCTGTGAAAGTCAGGGAGAAAACACCTGCTGGTGAAAGAGGATTTCTTTGGAGGAGAGACCCCAGTTGGGGGTTTTAATCAGTGATGAAAGGCTAAGGGTCCTGGTTTGTGTAACACACTGCCACACAAACCATTTGGGCAGTGGAATGGAGCGAGCTGCGAAACAGTTTGTGCCATTGCTGTCCAACGGGCAGGATATCATTATATGTGGCAGCTGATGTGGGCAGGAAGCTCAGGTCATTGGCTGCTGAGCATGAGGGAAGGCAGGACACTGCCAGTCCCAAAAGTAAGTAAGGTACACTAGATTGACCTACATGAAAACATGTCCAGTGTCTTACCACTCTGCTTCTGCTCCATTGACTTCTATCTTCTTGTATGCTGATCTCTACAGACCCATTTCTCCACCTTTCCAACCCCTTCCACTGCTGCTTCAAAACTTAGAGGTGACTATCCAAAGTTTCATAGCCAAGATGAAAGATGCAGCTGGACAAACGTCCACATGTTATTCAAGCACTCATTCCCTCACAAATCCACACCCAAGTCAACTATATGTATCAGTCTGTTTCTCTTTTTCCCATGTTCTAAAACTGCAAAAGCTCCAAAAGCTCCAGGTTTGTATAGGAGACAACAGATGGAGCTTACATCTGTAGCTGGTTGATTTTCAAGGACCACCTCCTCCAAGCTCAAGAATGGTCCATCCTGGATAGCAGAAAGTCACACAGGAGTGGTGGGAAGAGGTTCCTGATAAAACTTTAATGGAAAAAGGAAGAATACTGGAGGTGGCAGCAAGGAGAGGGGACCTGGAGAAATACAGAGACACTGACCAAATGTGCAGAGACGAGCTTAGGAAAGCCAAAGCCCACCTGGAGCTGCACCTGGCAAGGATCACAAAGAGCAACAAGCAATGTTCCTACAGGTATATCAGCAGCAAAAGGATGCCAATGGTGCAAACTTCTGCAAGAAAGTGCATGTGTCCCTCTTAAAGAACGTGGGTAATTCATCCCGGGGCAGACTTATAAGCATAATCATGTGTCCCAGCTGCTCTATGAAACTCAGTCAGTCAGTAATCCCAGTGAGCTATCTGTACATAAAAGGTTGAATAAAAGAGCTACCTAGAGTTCATTATTTTCAGAGCAAGAGTTGTTTGTGTCATCACTAGGAAAATTTTGTCTTTAGCTCCCACTGCTTTTGTTTTTGAATTATTAGAATATTTAGGGTTGCTCAGAAAATAATTTTTAATAACAGGTTCATCTAGGGTGATGTATCTGTGGCATCTTTTTTTTTATTTTTTTCCAAAGAAACAAGTGATCTTTTTTATCTGACTGTCTCAGCCATCACAGCTATTAGGAGTATTATTACTATACTAACGTCTGTGCAGCTGCAGAAAATTAGAGTTAACCACTAGGGAAATTCATGTCTACAATGGATGCATTAATTCTCAGATTCCTGGGGTGTGAGGTGACAGGGAATATAACGCTTGCCTTCCCATTCCCTCTCTGCCAGTTTGGCTGCCCTTCTCCAAACCCAAAGTCCCTCAGAGAGTCTGCACACAGTCTCCTGAGACCTGTTGCAGGATGATGCAGACAAGACGGTGGGGAATGTTGGTTCTGCAGTGAAGCAAGGACAGAGCAGCTGGAGGAGAAATCCTGGTGAACCCATTAAAGTCTGCTGTTCTTTTGTTTTTGTTACAGCCACCTCTTAAAGAGTCCTTCCAAGACATTTCTACGTAACAGATTTTCACAACAACCTTTAACTCCTTTGGTATCAGTGACTGGCCAGGAGAAAGCATCCTGCACATCCAGTAGCCTTGGACAGCCTGTACACAAGCAGATTTCCAAGGACTCCAAGAACAATGTTGTGGAGTCTGGGATAAAAATACTAGTGCTGAGTTTTCCTTATAGCTGGTCTTTTAGAGCAGATCACAAGGATTTGTCTTACAATCCCATGCAAATCTTTAGATAGACCATGCCAATAGAGTGAATGATCCAAAGATGTGGCCACATCAACAGTGTACCCTGGACTTTCATACCACTATTCCAAGAAGTTTTTTGGGCTGAGGTGTTTGAACTAAGTTAGAATGAAAAAATTTCAAAGGCAGTTAGATTCTTGGGCTGTTTGAAAATCTTTGTAACTCATTTCCACTGTTCCTAAGGGACTGTTTAGCACTTCACATCACCAAGACTAAGATGTACGATTTGCAGTGGGCAGCTCACAATCACATTGAAACCGAATGCAACAACAGGGGGAATTGGGAAAGAATTTGACTGGTAGATATATGGGAAAGATGCCAAAAAAACAGGGGTTTCTTGCTTATTCTGGAAGGTGCAAAGAATATTAGAGAAGAGCCGGGGTCTTCTAGGATCAGGTCCCCAGTCATTGAGGGACTGGACTTGTAACTCTATACATTCCATCACACTCTGTGCTTGTGAAAGGCTCTGAACCAGAAGTGGTTTAGAAACGCAGACCAGTACAGGACTCTTCTGATCATACCTGTGTCTCTCTGCAGCAGCAGCAGTCTGGGAACAGAGACACTTTCATTCATTAATAGAAGAAATATTAAAACATGCTTTAAGAACAAAGTGCCTATGCCCAATAACTTGTGTTATTTATTTCCATGTCAGCGTGTCTATTAAAGAACACCAGTATTAAATATTATATCTGTAAGTTTACAAGACAACTACAAATGGCACCCTTTTAATTTACTTCATGTTCCACGGTTTCTGCTTTCACGTATATTTGCAGCAGGAGAATAACACCAAACTAAAAGTGGCATCACACTGCAAATCTTACGATCCTACTAAATCCCACAGTCTGCTGCCTGGGTTATACAGAGGGCTTCTGGAAACTTAGTCCCCATCATATGCTATTTTCACATGGTAACTCATATTCAAAACTTCTTGCCTTCTTCCAGAAGCAGCCAAATGCCAAATCTGAGCACGAACTGTTCCTCACTTCTCCCAAGCAGACAACTAGCAATTTTCTGCAATGTCCCTGAACACTGCAATTTTCTACAAGGAAAATATGGACTGATTCCATGGCAACCACGGCAGACTGGCACATCGATGTTATTGCTGGGACGTGGATCATCAAGAAGAGACCTTCCAAGCAGAGGCCACTGCATGAGGGAAGGCAGAAGGCCAGGAGCAGATGGCTCTTCCAGCCACGAGCTGGGAGGGCTACAAACTAAAGAGGAAAGGTGAGCAAGAGGTGAGGTAGCAGACAGGTGAGATCGCTGAGGACAGGGGTGAAACAGTGCAGAAGAACATCACACGGCTTGAAAGCTACATATTATTTCTTTTTCTAACTCTCTGCATTTAATTTGCAACCTTTTCTCTTCTTTCCCATTTGTAATACTTTTTAAATTATTTCTTTTCCTTGGTCCTCTCTATTTCCAAGCATTTTCTTCTGTTTTCACCTGTTCTCTGCCCATTCCTCATCCCACTCACTGTCTCTTCTCCATTTTGTTCTATTTTTTTGTTCAGCCAGCACCTTCCGTATCTCTGACACTGAGGGGTTATACTGCTTTTTATTCCCTCTCTATCGCAGCCCATGGCTGTTCCCCAGGGTCTGGAAGAGAAGGATTTATGTACTTGCTTCACTTTCAAAATTTGACCTAGAGATGGTTAGATAGACTGTGCCACTCATAATATCCAGGCACTTGGAATGCATTAAGAAAATGGCTTGATAATAAACTCAAATCTAGTATGGGGACTTCTCAAGGTGCCAGAATCCATTGCTTTGAATGAAAGCTAATGGGACTGCTAAAATTTATCAGCTGCTACATCAGGAGATACAACTGCAAAGACTGTTTTTTAATTATAATTTCTCTCTTTATATTTCTTTGACTCATCTCCCTCCCACAAGCATATGCACCAACAGGTAAGTTTACTGCAACACAGGACATGGGGAAAAAGAGAATTAGATAGTCTCTTGAAGTCCTTAGATGCTGTGGTTTTCAGCTCTTGGGGTTGGAGCCGGCTTTTAGGAGATGGAACTGCCGTATGAAATGATGTACACAAACGCACTGGAAGATTCATGGGTAGTTTAAGCTCAGTGATGGAAAGTCTATGCAAATTCTGTCTCCCTGAGCCACAGCAGGAAAAATGGCGCCTGTACCAAAATCTATTTGAGTATGTTGCTTATGAACGATGATTAATTTTCTTCTCTAAGCCTGGGTCCTCCAAGCTGTAAAAACAATTTTCATGGTTACCTGCAAAATTATGCAAGATGTGTTTCTCATTGCAGCCCCAGTTTATGAAACCCAACTGGAAGTAGTGTAAAAATCAATGAGGAAAAAGACTGAGAAAGGATTGCATCCTGGGGTTCTTCAGTGCATCTGTCAATAACAGGGCTTCACCAAGAAAAAACAGTGCCAGAGATGGGACAAAACTGGGATCTGTTACAACTTCCTTATAATTCAAAATTATCTCCTGCCTCCCAAGAGTTATGTGAGCTGTAAAGTGTACTTATTTTCAGGTTCAGACACATGTGAAATCTCATTAGCACATCCCAGATTACATCCCTTTTAGACCCAAATGCCTTTCCTTCACTGCTAAGGATAACGGGAACACGTTTGGCTTTCTTTGGCCACGTATTTCATATGCCTCTAGTGCTTGCCCTGCATTCACGAAGTACCTCCACTTTTTTGATCTCTCCAACATCTAGACCCCAAACAGAGAATTTCTCTACGGAGCCGTCTGCAAACTCGTCTTTCCAGTCTGGGAGATCCAGCCACAGCCTCTCCGTCTGCACTTTCTGAGGACCCATGATGATGATGAACACTCGGCTGTCAGTGCTGGAGTCAAATTCTGTGCCTGTGGTGACGGTGATGTGGTACGGGATCACTGCAACAAACAGAGGTTTTAATCACCAGAAAAAAACCCTACACTTACGCATTTGCATGAGACTTCAGAAAACCAGGGACTCATCCCGTCAGAGGGAGAAGTTGTGTATGGCCAATAGAGTCACATCCCATTGAACTCAACTGGAGAAGGGATAACACCACACTGCACTGGGCTACCATACACATTTGGAATTGGATTCTGCAAGGGTTAATTTCCCCAAACAACCCTACTCCAAGTCTAGATTTGTCCCTAAGAGATGACAGAACAGCAAAGGGATTGAATCCTTATTTACACCAAAGTATCTTCCTGAAGATGAGACTGAGCACCTAAATCTTAAATAGGCTATTAGACCAAAGTGATCGCATATTCACCATTCAATAAAGGTAAATAAATCTATGCTGACTCCAAGGTGAACCATCACTGAGTGAATGTCCCAGTACAATGTTCTACGTTCAGGGATTACTGTGATCTATGCAGCTGCTCAAGGTTTCAGCATCCCATCGCAAATTCAGGCAAACCAGGAATAATCCTTGTATTAAAGGTAGGTCACATAGTATTTTTAAATACTGCATAATAACATCGATTAGGAGAAAAACCTTCAGGCCGAGGCTTGGGAACTTAACAGGTTTTTCTGTGGTTTTCAGAAATTTCAGTTCAGCTGTTAAAAAGGAGGAAGTGCCAGACTGCTTTTCAAGTGCCTTCCAAAAGCTCATTTGGGTAAGCCGAGCGGGTGGTGCAGAATTAGATGCTGAATACTCGTTTGATTTCTCAGAACATTTGTGCAGGGCTGTTCAAACTGTTCTGACAAGACTCAGAGCTCTGAAACTTGCCTTGTCACAGACTTGAAACTCAGCCTGGCTTCATCATCGGTTTTTTGATTAAAAAAAAAAAAAATTTATAAATATTGAGAAAAAACTTGGTTGGCTTTCAAATCATCCAGGATTGACATCTAATTTTGGTTTATGATAACTAAACAACATTTTTGAAGTGGGGGTTCTACTAGAAATTCACATCAAGCTCAAAATATGCATGCAATATTGGGCAAGGCATGAATTCATGGTGACCAAATCTGTTCTTACCTCTGGACAGAGCAGAACCCAAAGAGATTTATTCAGCCCCAGTTTGAGAATTTTGTGTAACAGAACAAAATGAACTGATGATTAGGCAAGACTTTATTCTCCCCTTTATGGTATCATTTACATTTCAGTGTGCACATCAGCATAATGATATGCAGTGCATTCTTCACAAAATAACCACTGGAGCTGTTGGTATTAGGGTTTAGCTGTAAGCCAGACAGATTTTATAAGAATATGTCGAGGGGTCATGTTTAGAACCTTTGCAGATTCCTCTTTTAAATAAATTATATTTTGAATAGAGACAAAATTTTCTTTTATACCATTTTCACCCTGTTCTCCTGTGACAGATTAAGTTCACAGAAATACCAGCATTTCCAACTGATGTTGCATCCTCAAGCCAAAGTACCTGAAAAACCTACGTCAAAAATGAGAACTATAAGAAACTGTTATCATTTCCCACTTTAAATAATAGATACAGAGACATAGAGCAGCTTGCTGGCAGACAGCAGGAAAGACTGTTTGCTGTTCTTTTCTTTAAAAACTAGAAAAGTGATCCTTTAGTATGTTTATCTTCCCTCTCCATTGTCTCCCTCTTTCTCTGGGACTCCATACTTCTTCACATACAGAAGAATGCAAAGCCTGGGGTAGGTAGCCACACCAGGACACCACAGGTCTTTCATCCTGTCTCCCTTTTCCCCCTGTTTCCTGGAGTCCTTGCACAGATTTCAGGCTGTTGGAGGGCATGTGTCCCCCTCACAGAGGTGGTGGGTTTCATCACGGATGTAGACCACACCATCTCCAGCACTGCCTTCCAGCATGGAGCAGGGTTCCCAATTCAGACCCAAGCAGGTACTTAGTCAACAGGACATTTCTCTGTGCTCCATCCTCACATCACCTCCTGCCCCTCAAAGGAATTCATCATCTGAGCATGGCAGAGTCTGAACTGGGCTGCTTAAACTGTCACTCCCTTTCCCAGGCACCTCCCAATACCACTTCCCCTAATCAACTAATTAACAG
Source organism: Tringa solitaria (assembly GCA_026413425.1). Lineage (NCBI taxonomy): Eukaryota > Metazoa > Chordata > Aves > Charadriiformes > Scolopacidae > Tringa > Tringa solitaria. Next base: position 4,293,244 of record JAOXJM010000019.1, on the reverse strand, counting down.
CTGGGTTTTTTTATCCATCTCAGGAGGTGGCTGTCTGGCTCACACAGTCCATCTTATCTGACATTCCTTCAAGAGGCAGTTTCCTTACTGAGGCCATGTCACTGCAACAGAGATAGTGGTGATGATGAGCTCCAGGACTCAGAGAAGAAAGACCACCCTGGCACAATGGAGATGATGGGAACTATCCTAGCTCTGCTGGAGAGGGGTTCTCGTGGGAGATGCTGGTGTTCTACCCATTATTTGTGAAACTACATGGAATGCCAACATGGCAGATGTTATCCATTTTCTCACCACAGAAGTAATATCAGAAGGAACATGAGAATCACTTATTTTTTGTTCAAGGACAATATGGGATTACAAAAGAAGGGTTACCCCAAGACACATGAGTTGCAGACCAGGTTAAGCAATGTGCAGCATTATGTCTGCTTCACAACTTAAAGATGTGGGATACACAACCCAGCTATCACATCACAACAAGCTGCTGGGCATCAGCTGAACTGCAGTAATCATTTGTGTGAGTTCCCTTGGACCATGTCAATGAAAGCTATCCTAAACTCCTAAGATAAATTACATCATTTTACACTTGGATTACCGTGGAAGCTTAAGATAAATTCAATTATTTTGCACTTGCTGTGGACTAAGAGCACGTACAGACAGTCACCGTGACCCAGCTGATGCCCAGTTACTTGTTACAACACAGTATCTTAACCATACATCTAAATTATTAATCTAAAGCTAAAAGACCCTGTGTAGGATGACAACAAACTGGAGGTAATTTAGATGACAAGCTGTCATCCTGGAACACAGAGGTGGTTAATCAAAAGGTGTATAAACACAGAGAAAAAAGCCTGTGTGGTAACGCAATTTTAAGGAAATATTGATGGACTGAGGACATTTTCCACAAAGATTACTTCAGCTGATGGACACTGATCTTCCAGGCTTCCGTCACATCCGGGACAGAAACAAAACCTGAGCAACTTTCTCACTTCATATCGGCAACAGCTGAGCAAGACAAGCCTCCCTGCACGAAAGCTGGCCTTTCAGACACAGTCTGACATACTTCACTTTTTATGAGATGCAATCCAGCAAGAGATTTTCCTTTTATACTCAGCTACCTCAGGAACCGGAGCCTGAAGATGAAACTTTACACCAGTGCCACCATTTCCATCGGTTGCTTGAGCAGAAAACTCAGTCCAGAGTTCATGGACTCCCTGTCTTTCAACAACAGCACTCGCAGACCCTCCTTCTCTACCTGGTTATAAAACAGACCACTTTCTAGAAAAGAACAAACTCACCTGAGCAGTCTCAGTCAAAGCTTGTTTTCTGAGAGCCAAGACACTTACCCATGCTCTTGCTTGTCTCCCCGTGTCCCACTCCCTTCCCAACCGAAAGGTTGCTGTGAGGCAGCTACATGTTGTAAGGAAGAAACCCCAAAGAGTTCTAAAATAAATCTTTTAAATTCATATTAAACAAATATCCCTGGTGATGAGGCACTAGCAGCCTGATCCTAAAAAGGGAAGATGGCTTAAGCGTGACAAATAAGGCCTCAGGAAATTCAAAGCCTTCTTTGGTAATTCAGATCTCATACGCTACATGAAACATCATCTTGAGCCAGTCAAAGAGATACAACAGAAAGAACCCAACTGATATCAGCAACAAAAGCTACTTCAAGGAATCCTGTGGAAAAGAGCCTCTGATAAACCAAGGAAGGCATTTTTGGCGATAGCATGTCTGCTTACAGTCCCTTTCACTGCAAAGAATTCTGGATCCTTTGAAGGACACTTCAGACAAATTATTCAAAACATGAATAAATTCTTCCCTTAACTCTGTCAGACCCCACTGTTCAGAGCTTAGTGTCACTAACCCTCGCTTTGAGGAGAAGTTGGTGAAGCAGGAGGTTTCTTTCTGAGGTGGCCCTATGGATGATGCTGACCACCACCACCTCCTTTTCCTTGGTTGGTGCTGTGGATGTACTCATCCATCTTTACATGACACGATTTGGGATTGTAGCTGCCAGTAGAGAACTCTGTGCCTTTTTCCTCACCACTACAGAAAACAGTGTACCCTTGAATAACCACCTACCTAACAATACAATGTCTCATTGTCCAAAGCACCACACTGCCTGGAGAACTTATGTCTGCTGGCAATGGAGAAGTTAATTCTGACATGCTACAGCAATTTTCACAGGAGAGAAAAAAAAGGGTTGGAAACACTGAAGTTGCAGTGAACTTCATGGCTTATTCTACTGTTAGGGTCAGTGAGCTACAGGAAAAGCAACCCAGAAACACAACTGCTGGTCCAGCCTTTCCCAAAATGGTCACAACACAAGGTGAGGAGAAGCAATTTGCTGTTCTGCCTCTTCTTGAGAACCTCACCAGGACGAACACAACCTCTCATGCACTAAAAGCCAAGAACACATGCGTGCATGCAACCAAACATGGGGCTCACTCACGTGATCCTTCTTCTGCCGCCTTGACCAAGCTGGATTTTTTCGTCTCCTTCAGGTTGGCATTGCTGTCCTGACTCGACAGGCTGAGAGACGAGCCATCCAGGCTGTTTCGCTCGCCATCATAGCTCTGGTTGGAAGGCAGGGATGGGAAGGTAATGAGGTTGGGGGCTCAAGCATGGTCAGCTGTTCCGATGTGCCCCCAAGAACAACACGAGAAGATATCCCTGTAGTTCCCCAGACAGCTTGTTTGCTCAGTGTAGCTCAAATAAATGTGACCCATTTACTGCAGGTCATTCACTTCCTTCATTGGTAACCTTGACAGGCAATTTTGGATGAGTGTTATAATAAAAGAAAATACAATGGACCCAATGGACTTGAATGGTGTGTTGTAGCTTTTCTCTTCTACCTGTGTGAGCAATATCCACAGAAAATTCCAACAGATGGGATGGTGCCAGGTTTGCTTCCCAGGGCACACACTGTGGTGTCAGATTAATTGAGCTGGTACAAGTCAAAGGGCACAAGAGGGAGAGTACTGCAAAGCTGAACAATATGGGACTTCTATTATATTTGAGGAGTTTGTGCAGATGTGTTCAGTGTCATTGCCTAATAAGTGTGAGGATCTTACCACACAGTCACGAAATTAAAAAAAAAAAAAAAGGTGATTAGCTTTTTCCTCATTATGAATTAATATGGGCAATGGGGTAAGCGTGACCACAAGAATTCATAGCATTGTCTGCTGCAATTTTGAGGGAGCACATGGAAATACTCATCCATGGTCTAACTCTTCTCTTCTCACATCCATTCTGTTGTGTTCAAGATGAATCTGGCCCAAGTTCATTGATGATAATTTTAGTGGTGACTGTCAATTAAAATGTCACTGTATTTTGCAAAGTGAACTCTTTAAATACAATGGACTTATAATCAGCTCCTTTATTATGCCTCACTGTATAGAAGCAAGAGAGGTCTATTAATCTTGTTTGCTAATTTTAATTAGTGCATGTACCTTGAATTCCAATTAGCTATGTTAGCCTGATAAAGCAACAGAGAATGTGCAAGTGGAAAGTGCATTTCACTAAAAACCATCTAGTGCTTTGAGCAGTAGCAAAGAAACTAGTTTTTTTTCTGCATGGCATTGGTGGAAGACGTTGCTGAAGGAATAAACCCATCCAGCCTTGTGAGGACGAAGATAAAGGACCTAATATTTTGGCTTGAGGGCTTTGAATAGTGAGATCCATAACCAACTTACGTTGTGGTCACAGCACGGAGAGCAGCAGGGAAATAGACTCTGCTGTGCATCAGCAAGGTATTTGGCCCTTAACCGAAGAGTTTCACTTAGACTCCTAGATTTTCCTGCCCGAGTTGCAAATTAGGGAGCTAGTGATACTGGGCTGAGAGTGGGCATACTTTCAGCACTTGTGTGAAAAAACACAAATTAATTTTGGACAAGCGAAAAAGTGTAAGTCCCTAATGATGTGTCTTGTACTTCCAAGCAGATACTCAATCATTTCATATTTACTAGTGGCAGTGGGTTGGGGTCGCAGCTTTGAGCTGTAACCGTACCTGTTCGTAAAGCGTACGCTCTATCTTTTTGTCCTCTTTTTTTTTAGAGAGCCAGCGCTCACACAGGAAAACAAACGACTCCTCTGTGGTCTCATCCAGGATCTCTACTTTTTCTAGGAACCAGTCGGGACTGATCATGCTATTGTCGTGACGAATCTTGATCTTGTACAAAATGCCAAGGTCCACAGCCTGTATGGTAAACGTATCCTCCTGCAGAGTGTGAAACAGCAGTTGCTTCTGTTAATGAGCTCTCAACAGGTCATCTACTGGACAAAAGCAAACGGAGACTACAGAGCTCAATATGTGTTTAAATTCCATCTCACACAAGGGTGTTCGGTTAAAAGCTTTGCAGCAGCTTGTAGGGGCATCGCTGCACTCTAAAACTGTTCTGTGGGGAAGTGTTTTGAAGCCTGGTTCTGCTATGAGGGGAGCGGTACAAAATGTCACTCTTTCTTACAACCAATCAGAATATTGAATTTCTGGAATTCTACATCCTGGTTTTTAAGTCTAAGTAAGATTTCTCTTACTAATTGTGCTGGTTTTGGCTGGAGTAGAATTAATTTTCTTCGTAGTAGCTGAGGCTACTATGGGGTATGGGGCTACACTTTGGATTTGTGTTGGAAATACCACAATAGATAATAGCATGATGTAGATGATACAGGGATGTTTCAGCCACGGCTAAGCAGTGCTTACACAGCATCAAGGCCCTTCCTGCTCCTCACCCCACCCCACCCCAGCAGCAAGTGGGCTAGGGGTGCACAAGGAGCTGAGAAGGGATGCAGCCAGGACAGCCGATCCCAACTGACCAAAGGGATATTCCATACCATGTGACATCATGCTCAGTATATAAAGCTGGAGGAAGAAGGAGGAAGAGGGACATTTGTCTACCCAAGTAACCTTCATGCATGATGGACCCCAGCTTTCCTGGAGGTGGCTGAACACCTGCCTGTCAATGGGAAGCAGTGAATGAGTTCCTTGGTTTGCTTTGCTTGTGTTCACGACTTTTGTTCTACCTATTGAACTGTCTTTATCTCAACCCATGAGTTTTCTCATTTTTACTCTTCCAATTCTCTACCCCATCATAACTGGTGGGAATTAGCGACTGGCTATGTGGTTCTAGCTGCCAGCTGGCTTTAAACCATGACTGAAAGAAATTGAAAGTATTATATAGTTTAACTTAATGTTCCTTCTAGAACATACTGTTTCTAGCCAACATCTACTTTATTTCTATTAGTGTACGTAGATCTCCTTCTGGTCACAGATATGTTGATCAAGTTTGAATATTACAACAGTCACGGCAAGAACTGGGTGTAATTCATAAGTTAGTGTATATGAAATATGTCCTTCTTATTCCCATCACAGAGGATATAAATCTTTTGCATATTCCGCATATAGAGCTTGATTTGTTAGCTCAGACTGCTCATGTTCTCTCCTTTCAAAGACTCTTATGTCAGTGAAGTAGGCAATCAACCCATAAACAATGTCATTTTACTAGTATTTAAGAGGATCTAATGTTTCTTTTCTCTGCAAGATTTTTGGTACTTGCAGAGAAATAATCCAAAAGGATATTTTTTGCCAGGAGGATTAATAGTTAATCAATATTAAACTGTAAACCTGCCCTTGTCAGTGGCATTAATTTAGCCTTTTTTTTTTCTGCTGCTCAAGAACTTGAAAACAAACAGACTTTTATGAGTTTAATTTCAGAGAATTTGTATGACATACAGAAACGTGTATTGAATAATGAACAATACTCTCAAATTGTCCATTTTTTCTTTAAAGACTGATCTTATAAACTACTGGTTTTAGTTTTTGCAATAAATTGGAAGCAATTTTCCCCACAATTTCTTTACGTATTCTCCTAATTAAGGTTGAATAAAATGTACTTTGAACCTGAAATAAGCTATTTCTTGTTTGTAGTCTGCAGTTATAAATTGAATTAGCTCATTTCAATCAACTTCAACTTCTAATTTAGAACTGTCAGTGTAAACTTAAATCACAAAAGATATCTCAGTAAGCAGGCTCTGATAAACTAGTTCCTCAGGTGACATTTCAGAGTTAGCATACTTTGTTTCATTATTTTTTTATTATTTCTATATTCAAGGAATGTTTGAATATAGACTTCTACAAATGAAACTTTGCAAGAGTAAGACCATAAGTCTTTGGAAAAGAAGAGATCTTTTTCTTTTATAATTGATCATCTTATATACACTTTCAAGGAAGTAAAAAACCTAATTGATCTTAATTGTGCTCCATTGGTTGGCTTCAACAACTAAACACTGAAACTAGTACAGCTACAGTGCAGAGATATTTAATTTCTCAGACCATTGTTGACTTTGTCTTAATTTGCTATGAAACTAGGCCTTCATGAAATTAATTGCGTATTTCAGTAAAATTTGTTGCATTTAACTTCGTTTGGGCTCTTCAGAGTTCACGTGTTCTGTCTCAGACAGAAAAGCTGCCAAATCCCTGTAGTCCTCACAGACTAATGCCATCCGTGATAAAAGTAATCAAGTTCGGGCTTTCTGGTTTAGGTTTACTGCTGTTCCAGGAATGAAGACACTTCCATGCTCCAATATCTTGTATTACATATTGGCCTACCTCTTGGCAGACGAAGTGGTCCTCGATCCATATAGAAGCTGGATACTTAGAATCCACAACCTTTCATTATTCATTCAATCTTCCTTGCCCTGTCTCTAAGCAGAAATAAGATGAGAATAAAGACATGCCTGTGGTCAGTTCCTTAATCATCTCTCAGATATAAAGGAATTATAACATAATTATTTGGTCATAATTTAGGTCAGAAGATGACTTCAGAGGTCATTTAGTACAACCCACTGCTCAAAGCAGAGCTATTCCCAAAAGCAGGTCAGCTTGTTTGGAGCTTTCTCCAGGTGAGATATAAACATTTCCAGGAACATCAATTTCACAGCCTTTAGGGAATCATATCCCAGCACCCAGCCACTCTTGCTGTGAAAAACAGTTAAATTTAAGCTGTATATTAGGGATGGTTTAAGACATGTTTTGATACCTAATTTAGGGTTATTCAGGAATTTCAGAATCCAGGCTAGGAGGAACTGTAGCCTAGGATTAAGATTTTTAAATGTTATGGCACTGCAAATTTACCTCAAAACTGGACTACAGCCTACTCTAATACATAATTTACCTGCATTTGTCAAAGTCTATTTCTTGACTTCCAGTCCACTGATGACTACTGACTCCTTTTTGGCCATCTCCTGTGCTGAATTAAGTCTTCTTGCCTGCTCCTCTCCTTCGCCTCCAAAGAAAGAACACAAAAGAGAGGTAAGTGACGGAGATGCAATGGTAAAGAAAGTGTTCAGACTGTCTGTCTATTGTTTTGGTATATTGGGAGATAAGTTCCCAGATTTATAATCAAATGAGGGACTAAAAGGTGAAGAAGTGGATGGCTAACAAGCCAGAGTACATGGCCGTGAAAACTGAAGTTATAAAAGCTGAACATGGGAGGAGAAGGAGAAAGCAGGCTGGGGAACAATGCCAGAAAGAAGATTAAATGGAGGAAAATAAAAATGGTTTGGTCTTGTCACACAAAGTCATAAAATAGATGTATACTTTATTTCATAAGCGGATGGTTTCACTTTTTGTAGTGTATGCTATAACAAATGAAAAGTGCTTTGAAATACAGTCAGGTAATTTTAAAACATAAATACAAAGTGTGTAGCATTGACATTCTTTAAATATGTGACTTTGAAATTGTGATTCTGCCAAATCTGAGAAATATAAATTTTCATGCAATGTGCCATATCATAATCCAAATATTTTGACTAAAATGGGAAATGTGCCTCTCTCCGTTTGCTGCAGTGTTAAGTAAACCAAAGCCATAAGATGATACTCTTTGACTTTCATCCTGGCCAGTCTCTGTTATGGTTTTTCACTAGATCTGTAGTATCACGTGTTGTAGCTCCAAGGAAAGTGCCTGAAGTTTGTATGGCAAAGCACCTCTGTGCAGCTCAGAAGAGAAATAAAAGACAGACTTTGTTCATGATAATTTGGATTTTGCAGTGAGCCAGTGGTGCCAAGGTAGAGAAAAATATTGGAAATGGAGTAACAAAATGAGGTTTGTGATAATCCAGTAAAAATACACAGATGACGAAACAGAAAGTCATCTGTATAAAAATATACTGAAGACTTGAAAAACAGTGTTTTCCATAAACTCAGTTTCATGTTTTAGCTCTCAGTTATAGCAATGGAAAACAGAATACAAGTAAATAGTGAAGCAAAGAGAAATAGATTCAGCTTTAAAACAGGAAAATTCCAATTTTAAAGGAAAAAATAGGGAAAAGAAAACAGTATTGGTATCATTTTCCAGATGAAATACCATAACCATGATTTTATATCTAAATAATTTTAAAAAATTATTATGGATTATTAATTTTTTTGCCACCTAAAGTTTAAAAGTGACATTAGAATAAATGTTTTAGTTCATGATAAATTATGTATTTTCCAATATGAATTTGTTTTTAAACTTATAAATTCTAGCAGAAATGTGAATTTATTATTGGAAGATAAGCAACTCCTTACCCAAATGTTTAC
>JAOXJM010000019.1:4259116-4279632 GCA_026413425.1 Tringa solitaria | reverse complement strand
TCAGGGAGTTGGAGAGAGCGAGAAGGTCTCCCCTCAGCCTCCTTTTCTCCAGGTTCTCATTCAGTTGTTTCAGTTACCAGGAGGGACAAACACTGAATGCAAACACTTTAATAAGATGGGCTCAGAGCTGCAAAAGCATTTATTCTCCTCTCTAGAGGCACTTTAATGAGGTGATGGTGGCTGCCTGGAGCCAAATTTTTTGAGAATGTCCTTATGTACCCGAAGAGCAGCAGAAAAGAACAACTTTAGCAGGAAAGAGGAGCACAGGTCAGACTGGTAGGGTAGGAAGGAAGGTGTAATTGGGCAAAGAAGTAAAGATGTTTGCAGAGCCTGGAAGACAACATGGAAGAATTTTGTTAGGCATCAGAGGAGACATGCAAACCACATTGGTGTGAAAGGCTGTCAGTGACAGTTTTATAAATGCCCTACATGAAAATAATGGTATTACTGCACAAAGGTGCTTCAAGTACAAAAGAGTCCAGCGAACAGGAAAGAAAACGTGAACAGTCATACCAGCATTGCATTTGCCTGAACTACACATCCAAATGTTTTGTTCCAAAAATTAGATGACTAGGTCCTGACCTACTCCTAGGATTTTATTACCTTCTAATGGGTCTTCAACTTCTTCCTCTATCTGCTTGAGTGTCCCGTCCTTCATGAGTTTTTCAGTAAAAATATCAGATGGTACCAGTTCTCTTATAGTCTCACCATCGTCTTCAGACTTTGCAAGCCATCTTTCACATGGAAATGTGATGGTTTCTGAGCCCTGAAGTAAATATGACAGAGATAATGTCTTCAGAACAACATGAACAAGTGTTAGCATCTCCCCTTTGAAAATGCTCTGACATGCAGACGAGGATTTTCAGCTCATATATGTATGCATGTGGATGTAGATGCAGAGCTGAAATAGTATACAGAAACATATTTCCTCCAGAAAGAGGACATCTGAGAAGAAGCCCTGAATGTGCAGCAGAGAACAGTATTCCCAATGGCTGCGTTAGACTGGCTGTAAGATCCAGTAGATCTCTGCCCTTCCCAGTTTTTGATCTTGAAAATGCCTAATCAGAACTGCCCCATTCCCGCTGAAGCTGTGTTTTACTGAGACTCTGCAATCCCTCTTCAATCCTTATTCAGGCAGCATTCCCTTTGAAGTCAGTAGGGTGGTTTTTTTCTGAGTCAATACTTGAAGATTTTGTCCTATAATTCTGTGAGTCAAGCTGGTTTCCAGGCAATTCCCATACGTGCATTAGGAGGAGAAAAATAGCAATTTAATTTTTGATCTTTTGTTTTGACTTCACTTTGGTGGAAACAAATATGATTTCTATCATCAAAAAAACAAAAACAATAGAACATGTGTTTTCCACTTGGTAAACAAAATCAATCCCAGACTATTCATTAAGAACAGACTCCTGTAAGGCCTCCAAGACGTTAAGAGGCAGGCGGCTTTCTCTGTGCTGTGGCCATGTCTCCATAAGGGAAGGGGCATGAGCCATCATGCAACTTGCAGAGGCCACAAGTCTGAACAGAAAAAAAAGAAAGAAGTTAGTTTTGATCTCCCAGTAACTAAATAAAGAAAGAGAAAATGGCCCTTTCCTTAATGACAACTACATCATTTCTTTCCTAGGTATCACAGGGGCTGTTTCCAGTACTCTGTGTGCCACCACTTTTATGTATAACATAGATATGAACATTGTCCACCTTAATTACTCTCATGTAATTATTTATCAAAGCAATACAGTGTCCTTTCTTCACTACTTTTACTATTTAAATCATAAAATATCAATACATAGCGAAAGAAGGGAATAGTGTTCACTGCAGCAATATTGAATATAGTTATTGTTGTGTCCTACTGCACTGTGCCACCCTGATCTGCTGGATCCTGCCCTGCCTGACATGGTCACCAGGGAGCAATTGGTTGCACACCTAACATCAGAGGTGCACTCTGGTCTCTGCTAATCCAGAATGAACAGCTCATCGTCCCACCACACACAGATCCCAGACAAGTTGATCCGCCGGAGCTGAACCCTTCCAAGGGACTTGTGTGATCGAGTGTCTTGAGTCCACAGCAGAACCATCCTTTGACCCTGCACAGCCCAAAGCTTCTGCTGTCAATAAAACACCATTTCTCCTCCTCTCTGTTGCTCCCTGCAGTGCTGCTGCTTAACCCCAGGCTTGCAACGTTTAGCTCCAGAAGGCGGTTTGGAGCACGACTTGTACAACATGGTGTCAAACAAAACCAGCAACACTTTAGATCATTGATTCATAGAATCATAGAATGGTTTGGCTTGGAAGGTACCTTAAAGACCATCCAGTTCCAACCCCCCTGCCATGGGCAGGGACACCTCCCACCACATCAGGTTGCTCAAAGTCCTGTCCAACCTGTCCTTGAACCCCTCCAGGGATGGGGCAGCCACAGCTTCCTTCCCCAGATGATTTCAAGTATTATTTGTGCTGTACAAGCAAAACACTGTACCTAATGGCTGGCCACATGACTACTTCTGCCTCCTCACTTCTGACTGTATAACCTGTATTATCTCACCGTACGCTGAGCTGAACAGTGCTTATCAACCCCACCTTCAGCCTGGGAAGACAGGGCTCTCCAGAATGATGCTTCAGTGCTGAAACTCTCTCCTCCCAGTAGAGATCCCACTTCAATCATGTCTCTCGCTGAAGCTTTCAACTGCTCCTAAACATTCATAATGTTGGCTGAACGTGCTATTGATATGAACACTGTTTATTTGGTAATAGGATGTCTAGAGACTTGAGTGCCTGCACAGTGGGGCATAATATGCAGTTACCGTAAGAGTTAATTGTATCATTATTTTAATCACCATGTCATTGCCACAGTTTTTATTGGAGTTTCCTTGTTAGTGATTGCATTAATATTTAAGTGACGTAAAGTGCAGTTTTATGTTACCCACGGTAAAATCCTCTTGCAGCTCCGAACAGAATTTGTTTCATTAGCATCTGAGTCTGGCCCTAAGCTAGAGGCAGGGTACAATAGTGTGCTAAAAGTCAATGCTTTGCCCTTCTGCAAGCTGTAACAAATGAAATATAATTATCGTATATAATTGGCATGCCAAGGCAGAGCTTTATTGGCATGCGACAATCCCAGTTTCTTACCCGAGTGCTTTCAATTTAATCGGAAAAGTTACTGACCTCATTTTTCTTTTGCAGCATTACAGATACATCTAGACACATCTTAGCAGTCTAATCAGGTAGCACAGCTTTTAGAAGTGTTGGCAGCATATTGCTATCCTGTGGCAGGTCATAATATCCTGCGGCTGATCAGCGGCATCACGCAGTGCTCTGCTTTCTTCTTTTTTTCCCATGCGATAATCAAAAGATCAGCAGAATTGTAAATCTCCCCATTTTTTAAGTTGTTCAGGGTTTTCTTCCCTTCCTCCACCTTCCCAGGTTTCTCGCCGCCTGCCCTTCAAAGCTGCTGTAATGACTGCAGAGCCACAGAACCCAAGACCCTTTCTGGGCAAATGGAAGAGCACCCAACACGGAGCTCTCAGGAGTTTCCCAAAGTGCTCTCAAAGTTAAGGGTAGGTGTAGAAAGAGGCAGCCCGGGAATCTCTTTTCCCTTGGATTCCATATCTTTGCACACACCCCTCTTCATCTCCCCTAGCCTGTGACCAATAATAATATCTCCCAAAACAATGTCACCTTACTCATTAACCTAATGAAGCTGTAACAAGGCCACGGTTAGTAAATACACAGATAGAGGGTCTGAAAATAACAGACTGGCAAAAAGGTGATCATGAGAAACTTGTGAAGAAGCTCATACAGGAAGATACAGGCTTAAGCCTGATGGGGAAGGTTCAAGGCAGACCTTCAAGTTGATTGTCAGTCTGAGAGTAAAATATATCCTGTAAATTTTGAAGGAGGAAGCAAGATGAAAAGAAGGTTCACCATGACTAAGCAAGCCATGTTTGCATCAATACTTGATATTAGAAGTCACTTCAGGAGGGAACAGACCTGAGCATTGAGGTTGAGATGAAAGATGATAGCCCTTCAAAATAAGGGGAGAAAGGACAAGACAGAGAGGGCCCAGGTGTTCCCAAACACAGCTACTGCTCCAATTCTGAACTGGTCCTGAAGAGGTGATCTTCTTCTGAACTTCCCTGCAGCCAGACTCATTCCTGTTCCTGCAGCCAGCATCTGAAAGCAGAGCTGAGGAACAGTTTCTCATGTGGGCAAGATCAAGACAACTGATCTGGCTGCACTGCTTTAGTCCTGTTGACATGAGCAGCCAAAAGTCCTAGGACCTAACTTGACGGGTTTTACACAAGTGATTCAGGGACTTGTAGTGAGAGGCATTGTGCTTGTATTAATTGTACTGGCTCCCTGCGTTTATTCTTCCAGAATTAAGGAACTGGTGAAATTATTTCTTGCCCATGTTTAGCAACAATCCTTTTTATTTTAAAATGGTACACCCACGTCCTTCCCTGTGATTGTTCAAAATGAAACTACCTGTGAAAATATGAAGCTTTGGCCTCTCATGTCACCCAAACCCACCATTATCGAAGTTAGCCTTGGGCACTCCAGGATGTCCAGAGACAGCACATGGACATCTGCTCAGCCCTGTAATTCTTTACCAGAAATGGTAAAAACTCAAGAATCTCCCCTCTCAGTCCAGCAAGCAAGTCATGACAATGTTGCCTCCAAACCCAGCAGGCAGATCACTCCTTCACACGAAAGATAAAGAGTCACAAAGACTTCCAAAAGGTTGAGGAGCAACATCACTGATTTACTCCTGCCCACTGCCAGGAGGAAATAATGTTATTCTAGTCAAAAGGTACAACGAGAACAACATTTTTTAATAAAAGCAATGATTTCAGAGTCTTATCATCAACATTTGAAGAATAAAACGTGGTAATACATGTTTGTTGTCCCCAGATCCCCAAGCTCTAGCCAGTTCATTAGTGTGCATTGTTCTTTGGGGACTCATTTTTCACTGTTAACCACGCTTCATATCCAGAAGATGTGCTCTGGGAAATGGAAGCAGCTGCTGATTGAAACATATCACAGAGTGCCGGGATTCATAGCATACCTTTCCATTTGGCAACAGCCTTCGAATCGCCACACGGTCCAAGTGCCAACCCGAGTTCAGTCCTCCACCTTTGTGTCCTATGCGAATCTTTTCAATAATGTCACCAACATCCTCCAGCTACAGAAAAAAAGAAAGAAAAAAAGAAAAAAAAAAAAGAGAAAGGTTATGGCATGAACAACAGGTGGCTTTTGAGACACTTCCTCTTCAGCTTATTTCCTATTTTTCCAGTCTGCATGAAGTCCCGGAGGAACAAATATTGATGCTGATGACAATTATGGCCCAACTTACATTCTAGCTAAAGGATTTCCCCAAACTTCTCTTCCAAAAATGGAGAGCATCTTGCTCTACACAAATTACCCACCGTATGAGACAGATTTGGTTACACAGCAGAAACCCTGCATCTCAGGCTTCTCCATATGAGTAGGAATGAAGGTAATTTTTTAGAAATTGCAGTTCTGCCACATCCTAAATTGTTCTTTTGATATCCCTTTCCTTTTTGAACACTTATGTGCACTCTTATAACACTGGAAGAATAGCTTTGATGTCAAAATACAGTATTAACTGCCTGGCTTTTTATATTACTTCTCTCCTGATCCACCACAGAATCCCAATGCCATTCTGAGCAAGTCAAAGGGATCACTATCTTATGAAGCTACTGGCTTTTTATGCCTCACCATACTACTCAAGTAATTTGTTACTAGTCCATTGCTCTCAAGTCACCTCCCTTCCAAAAGCTTGGACACGAAAAATTATGTTATCTCCTTAACAAAAGCTTTTGGTTATTTCAGTGCAAGCTTTTGTGTAATTGGCCTTCAAAAAAAAACAACCGGTGGATGCAGGAGAAGCATACTGAGCTGTTTTTCTGTCCATAGGGACTTGGAGGTTTTTTTTCTTGGAAACATGAGAAAACCAAACATGTCAATTTGCACCACTGGAGACTACTCCCTTCTTCTCTTCCCAGCTGAAAGGATTGCCCCATATTGAAGCAAAGACATCTGCAATTTCAGAAGGCTCCTCGACTCAGTAAGGCTGACCACGCTGTTCAAGGAGTTCACGCTCCGAACAAACGGGGTTTGACTTCACCAGCCCTGCCCTGACTTTAGACAGCGTTAAGTATCATTGCAAAACAATTAAAATGATCCAAACTCATTTCTAAAACTCATCCATGCACACAAGCATGCACTAGGGGAAAATTATCTTCTCCTCTTTTGTCCTGTCCAAATACTCATCTTTCAATGAGGCTTTTAATCAATACACAACAATAAAGTTTTGCCGGACCAGTAAAGATCCATGTTAAAGAAAAAAGTGGTCTTTACCCTGCTATAGGTGTCTCCAGCAAATCATCACTTGGGAGCATAGCTGAGACCAGTCTCTAATCTTTTTTGCCTCTTTTGTTAAATACAAAATGGTAGGGGCAGGTGAAAACATGAAAACAAATGGGTAATTTTCAGTTTAAGGTCTGTTGAACTCCAAATGAAGTTTCGGGACAGGCTAATATGATGTTGTAAATCTGGAGAACAAACTGCATTTTCAATCACTTCCTCTAGGCAAAGCACTGATGTTTCAGATTCTACCAAACCTGAAATAAATATTATGGAATAGAGAAATAACAATAAAACTCAGTTTAAGATTTATACCTATGGATTAATGCAACCTCTGTTATGAAAAACTGTGTGGAAACTCCACCAAAATAAATCTTACTCTTTGTTTTTAAGGAATCAGGCTGGGGATTTATTTTATGATTCATGCCATATAACAACAATATGGGCTGGGAGCATTTTTAACTTGTTAAAAAGCTTGGTTTTAAGATTTGCCTTCAATTATTATACAAAACCAAACCAAGCTCAACATAGAGGGGTTCTGCGATCCTCTACAAAGTCAGCATTGCTGTTGTATCAGGGAGGGAAGCTGAGGACATGAAGCAGTACCAACAGGTACTGCCTATGTATTTCTGCCTCTCAGAAATTCTCAACAATAAGAATATATTATGAATAGGAATTGCTGAATACTGCAGATGTAAATAAGCTCAGTCACTGATGTGCATTGGTTTACTATTTGCAGACAGTTGTGCAAAGGCTTCAGCAAATACTGATAAGATCTTTTAAAAAACCTCGATTATTCAAAAATGATGGAGTCTGCAGCAAAGTAATGGCCTCTCTCTGTCTGAGGATACAGAGAAAGAGACCATGATGCTTAGGTTGCCACAGAGTTATAATAAATTAACACTTTCCACCACAAATGAAGTACTACTAAAGTAGTGAGCACCAGGGACCAGCCCCTTCATCACGATCTGCTGCAATAGGACCATGAAATGATGCAAAGGAACTGTAAACACAAGGCAATTAGTTTCAGCAATACTGCAAGCCTTTGGTTCCCATTACCTTTCAAAGTATTGCAAACTGCAAGAGAAAGCAAATATGTAGGCAAATAAGAACAATAAGGAGAGGTGCACATGTTAGATCCAGCATGCGTGGAGACTGACAGTTTCTCTTTACCAAGTATGGCCCAGGAAATGGAAAATGTAAAGACCTTCCAGAGTGGCTCTCAACTTTATCTGGAAGGACAAGGCTCCATATCCATGTAATGGCACATCTCAGCTCCATGATAAAATTGCACCAGCCTTCACAAGGCTTAACATGGGCCACAGGGACACTGCTTGTTTGTACCATTGAGTTACTACTAAATGGAGGTCAGTAAGAAAAGATTTGATCCAGCACACAGCAAATCTGTTGCAGAACAGAGTCTTGTGCCCACATTCTTCAAGTAAAAGAGCTGAATAGCTTTTCCTAAAAGAGAAAATTTCCCACTTCACTCCATTTTCTCTTCTTAATCCCTTTAGGGCAACCTGTGATGACAGCGAGTGCCTTTGATCTTACCTCCACAATGAACTGGTTCACTGAATTCCTCTCAAAATACATCCTTTGCTCTCTCTTGTTGAGGCACAGGGATTTCTGCTGAGTGCAGATCCCATCACTTCCATAGAGAACAATGAAGACATCTGCATCCGTGCCAGCTCCAAAGATATCGCTGGTGTAGACTGTGATCTCGTAAGGAACAACTGATTCGGGAAATGGCAGAAAATTAAAACAAACCAACAGAAGTTAGTAAGCAGCATTAATAACCAACACTCCTAAGAAATTTTTAATGAAGCAAAATCTGGCTTAGAAAACTCAGCAATTAAAGAGGACATGGTAGGAGTCACACACTTGCAGTCATTTATCTGCCTGGTCAGTACTATGAGAATCCAGAGGAATTTCCTTTAACCCTACCAGGTGAACTGACCTTGATGTGTACTCATTTACTGACATTTTGGGATTAATCATGTGATCAGAAAGCACTCAGTGTATTTATACCTGCCATTCAAAGTTATTGAAACAGGATTTACTTCAACAGCTCATGTCTTAAAGGAAAACATGAATTCATAATTTTTTGAGCAGATGAATGACATTAAGCCAACTGGAGGCAGTATATAAATATTCTAGATAGCCTAAATAATAAAATATCTCCTATTATTTTCATTACTAAAGAAGTGACAAAAATCAATCGTAAGGAAAAGAAATAAACACATCTGTTGTCCACTCCGATCTCATTTTCTCTTAGTACCACCTTCTCTGTAACACCAAGGCAAATGTGATAATTACTACCAGATCGATGGTGAATGCAGAACAGTAAGGATCACACCCCTAAATACTTCTTTATTCTGTTCCCTTGGTTCTCCAGAATGTCCCATGACCCCAGAATCTGATGCCTCCTTTTGTTCTCTTCTATCTTCTCAGCTTCTCTGTCCTGAGTCCAGCTGGAGCACAACTCAGACTTGTTCAGGAACAGAACTGATCCAGGAATAAGACTGGGCCTCTGTTCCTGGCTCTGCTACAAATTTGCTGAATATTCTCAGTTTCCAAGGTGAAATGGTGTTTGACTCACAGAGTAAGAAACCTGTGTTCAGATGTCTGCACATCAAACAAGTGTGTACATCTCTGGTTGTAATCACTACAGTCAATGCAGCTTGAAGAGAGTCAGACAAGCAAATGCAGGCATCTTCCTTGGGATTAGCTGAATCGTTCTCCAAATCCACCATCTGGGAATGACCGAACATTTATTGATGATCATAGAACCATAGTATCAAGGCCAGGTTGGATGGGGCTTCGAGCAACCTGGTCTGGTGGGTGGTGTCCCTGCCCATGGCAGGGGGTTGGAACTGAATTGGTCTTTAGGGTCCCTTCCAACCCAAACCATTCTATTGTTCTGTGATAATGGGAATTCAGACAAGCCACTGTCGTGAGAACATGTAAATTCAGGTGGGGACATTTGGCAAACTGAATCCTGTCCCCATGTCCCTTAAATCCTTTCCAAAATCTATAGATGAAAAATACCGGGTAAGGCTTGGCCATCCCTGATTATCTGCAGGGACTTCTCCTGCCGCAAAGCAGATGTGACCCCTGTGGTCCACGTCACTACCCATAAGCACAGCCCTCAGCACCCAGCGCTGTCGCCAGGATCCGCTCCTGCCCATCCCTCTCCCATACACCACCCTCCCAGCTTCCACCCTTTCACATCCCTCACCACAATCTTCTCAACCGCTTGGCATCTGCACCCTCCTACACTTCTGTCCTCTTTGCTATTTACACTAGAGCGCTTTGTGCTGTGTTTCAGATTCAGCATCTCTGCTAGGGGAGAAAGAAGGTTTCTGGCACCGGATCTGGAGTAACTCTGATTATGCGTATCAGAGACTAATCATTCATTGAAAACCCAGACTCTCTAAATAAGGTTCTCAGGAGAACAGAGATGAAAAAGTTTTCTTCTACAGAGAGTCAGCCTGGAGGTACTTAATATTCTTCCTGCCCAACCCAATGAAATCTGCTCTGCCGTGCTGCGAGTAAACTGGAATAGTTTCTCCAGTATGTAAGAGAGGAGGGGGGGGGGAATCCTGGACACCAAAAATCACATGCTATGCATTATGAATTAAAAATTATCTTCTCTGCTGAGGTCTACGGCGCTTGCTCTTGTTGCTTGAATATTAACATCATCTTAGAACTGAATCAGTAAAAACCAGCACGGTAACAAGGTCACCAGCAGCCCAGCTTTCAGCTGTCAGACACCCATTTCATGTACACGGCCCTTTTAAAGCTGAATCCCCACGGGGATGATTTTAATTGGACTGCCAATGACATGTTATCGTTTGCTCAGCCTGAAACAATTCTGGCGTGGGCCATCATAACACAAATCACACCGTTTTAGTTACCTCTGGCAAACTGAAACCCCCAGGTTAGTGGCGAGGAAGCCAGAAGGCGATAAACAGCACGGTGGGAATGGTTTAAATGGTGAAACAGCCTACGCTGACACCGAGCCTGGTGCAACTTTCTTGCCAGGGAGGTCTGACTGTTTTCTAAGGCTGAAGGTGGACTGCTGACAAAAATCAGGTTTACACGAACTATGTACTCAAGGGCAAGGTATGCCAGAAACTCTTACCTCATTCTAATATACAGGGATATTAATAAATTATATAGTCAACATCTGCATCAAAATATATATCAACTGGGAAAAACACAGAAAAACCTGCAGAAAAGCACGTACAAGGTCTCTGGATTATATTCGCTCCTGTGAATATATTCACTATATCCATCTACCAATTTATTTCTTCTAACATAGACTATTACATCTTCCATTTGACTGACAAATGTGAGAAAGGTATCCATTCTTCTGCTCCGATCAGTTTAGGTAAAGAAAGAAAGATATGATACCGTGGTCCAAGTATGGGGGAGGCACAAAGAGATGATGACCTTGGTGAATCCTCAGAAGAGAAAGATGATTTTGGCTTACAGACTGCGGGATAAGAGGATCTGGACCTTGGAGGGTCGACCAGCCAGTGTGAAGGAGACCTTCAACAGGAACCACAGTGTTTACAGTAAAAAAGGAGTCAAAGCAGTTGATAGTCTTCTGTGTGGTTGTTCTCACAAGTATTTATGAAGAAGAAGGAAGACTGGGCAGTTCTAACTTTTGATGTCTAAATAGGGGACTGCAGGAAGTAAGGCTTTTAATTCCACCAATGTATACAATGAAGGGTGCAATGAGCTTAGGTGTGACCAACTTAACACTTGTTCAGAGTGACCTAGGAAGCATCTGGCAGGGCATGAGGTAGAAAACAATTCTCAGGTTCCAGATCTTGTCCCTAATCACTGTGGCATCCAACTTAATGAAGGGAAAAAGCAATTTTGATAGTCTCCTGAAGGTGGGCCAGGAAATATTTGTTGACAACTTGAAATGAAGCTGATTAGGGAGAGAAAAGTCACATAAAGTCCCAGGGCTGTGAGTTCCCTGCACACAGTCAAGGATGCACATGTGAAAAGGAAAACAGAGGACTACAGGATAAGCAAAATAATGTTTCCAGTCATCTATATTCAAGGAAGTAATTTTATCTGATTCTTGATATTCTGGAGACAGGAAAAGTTGCCTGAATAGAAGAGTTTCAGGTGTCATAACAGACTTGAAATTTATGAGCTTAGTATCATAGAGGGGTTGGAAGGGACCTCTGGAGATCATCTAGTCCAACCCCCCAGTATTCAGTAGGAGCTCCTGAAAGACACTGGGTTTACCCCAAATGTTTATTTAGAGGGTGTGAAGTGAAGAGTAAGAAAAAATTGGAGAACAGTAAGAGAGGCAGATTAGTGCAACACTGGCAGAAAAGCACCACACTGAAGAAACTCTGGAAGAGGATCTTTCAGCAAGAGAGGGCTGTTCAGTGCCAAAGGCAGTGAGGGAACCAAGGCCTGGAAGCAAGACCAAAGTGTCTGCTTTGACAAGAGAAACAGCAATATTTGAATGGAGCAAGATCAAAGAGAAACTAGAGACAAGGAAGACAGCTTGGAATGGGCTGAGGACTTGGAGATGACAGGGCAGCAAAAAGACAATCATATGCAGCTACATGGCTTCTAGTGACTCTTTGAGTTGGCAAATACAGGAAACATTAGTCTAGAGTACCCAGAGGAACCTTGCAGTAGTTGGAATAGCTGTAATGTGATGATTTATAAATTTTCCAAAGCCAGTTCAAGGGAGAGGCCAAGCCTATAAAGCTGCGTGAGCTAGTGGGATTTTATCTTCTGCAATGGTGGGTGTATCCTGGGGAAATGGCATTCTGCTCACATGGGATATACTCTGTTGTCTGCAGTTCTGCAGGGAAGATAATTCTCTCAATGGCTCCATCGTCCTCCGATTTATCCAGCCAACGGCCACAAGGGAACTTGAGGCACTGTCCCAGCGACGGGGCATCAATCTCCACCCATTCCAGAAACCAGCCAGTTGAATTACCTGTGGTTGGAGAGATAACAATGAATAACCCACAGAGCCTTTACAGCAGATGAATCATTGCATTCCAGACCTCTGAGAAATAAATCATCCTCTCTTTTGCCAATGGAAAAACAGAGTAGATACCATAAAGATGATTGCAAGCTATTGTCCAGGCTTGAGCTAATGCTCTTTAAATTTCTATACGCATCAGGTTAAAGATGTGCACGTGGAAGTGCTACTTACTCCATTACTTGGATAAATTTTCCTTTGTAATAAGACAGAGAGGCTATCAACAACTATGGCACTTGGTGTCCCATAGGGAAGGAGTCCATATGTCCTTCCACTGCTTCCCTTGTTTGTAGTACAGACAGAGCCATGTCTAAAAAGGCTTGATGATCAAGACAACAAAAATATTGATAGAGAAATGAGACAAGTCTATAGGTCCCATGCATGACAAGAAAAAATACAAGGTTTGGTGATGTATGAGAAACCTCTCTAAAGGGGTGGCTGCAAAGCTAATGTCTCTTTTACAGAGAGAGAGGTTGCAAAGCTACCTATAAGTTGCCACCACTGTGCTCTTATTGCCACAGCCATGGGAAAGGTATTAGCAGCAAAGACAGGAGCACCAACAGCCAAAGTGACAGCAAGGATCTGTCACCAAAAGGTAAATTACGTTTGTAGTCTTGGTGGCAGGTTATTTTATACAGCAACGTGCCTAATGCAATAGAAATACTACATTACAAAGCAGATCATCTTACCTTTATTGTCATGGCCTATCTTGATTTTTTTCAGGTCTCCAATGTCCACAGACTCCACTGTAAACTCATCTACCTTCCCACGCTCAAATTTGTTTTTGTTAATCTTTGAGGCCTTCAGGCTGACTACCCCTGTTGTGACAATGCAAAAGAACATTGTTCAGCATGTGAAACAAATCCTCTGGGAATGTCAACAGTGGAACAGGGGAAGTGGCTAAAACGTAAAAAAAGGCTTTTCATCTCAAGATCTGAGCTTTTGTCCCTCCCTCCCCCTGCACCCAAATCTGTATCAAGACCCAAAATATACGGAATTCCTTTTCTGAGGGATCCTCTGGCAGCGCCACAGGGACTATGCTGTTGTCCCGTGTTCACAGCTGAAGAAATTGCTCCTACCCATCACTTTCCTGTCACTCTCACAGGCATCCGAGTCACAGCACACACAGCTTGGCTGCTTCCAAGAGGATTTACTCATCGGCTGATTAAATACTTCTGGGCCACTCAAAGAGGCAGAGGAGAGCTGGGTTTCAGGAGCATGCTGATTCATTGCTGAGGAAAGCAAATAATTCACCGCATTCACTACCCGCTAATGTAGTCCCAGTCAACTGTGCTGTTTCTATAATTGAAATTAAAGCCTTTGGATCGGCAGCTGGTGCAAATCAGCATCACAAAGTTCTGCAGTGATTTACAGCAGCTGGTGGTATGCTCCCAGCTATCATGATGTGTGCGGAGACAGGGAGAACATTGAAGTTGTACTGAAAAGGAGTGAGGAATGGGTAGTAGGGAAACAAAAGGAAACTGTGACCTGTCCTTTCAGGTGGCCAGCAGTGAGGTGCTACCCTGTTCCATCACATGAAGCCATACCTGTATCATCTTTACTTCCATAGAGAGTGATGAAGACGTTGGCGTCTGTCCCAGCATTCTTCTTGTCCCCAGTTTTCACTTTCACAGTGTATGTTGTTGATTTAGCTGTCAGATAAAATACCTTAATTTAAGAGCATGAAGTCTGAGCAGGAATTAACTCTACTTTTCATTGCATATGTGTGTTTGGTTTGGGTTTTATTTTGATGGATTACAGACATGGTGTAATCTCTTAATTCCTGCCACATGCTGTGGTAGCTCCTGGGGTGAGATGGGCTATCTGGTTGCAGAGTCTTCTACCGCTCCAGTCATTCAGTACATTCTCTGCATATCTACAGATAAGAAATGTGCTCAAGCCTTCCCATTTGCTTCCTGGGAATCTGTAAGGCTCTTCAAATCTGCTTCTGCCTATAATGTTATTTCATTTAAAAAAAAACCCACCACACTCCCTCCCCCCTTTTATTCTGATAGCACCAAATAACATATGTGCATATAACACATACCAGAAAGTGTGTGCATGTTGACATATACTGTTCATATTCATGAACACACCCTTCAGAATAGCGCCATTAGGGAGGTTTCTATCATACCACCATCTAGCAAGTGCAGGAAACTCATAAAAATTGGGGAAAAGTCTAATGTAGTCTTCACTGCACTGCAAAAACCTACTCAAGTTTCCCAAACCAGCACCTTTCTCCCATAGTTAGGCATGTGTTTCCAAGGTGCTGCTCAGCCAGAAGGTCCTCCTGAACTGAAGGGCTATCCAATTTGTGGAAATTATTCAGGTATACAAAAAAAATTTGAGGGGGGAATTTAAGACCTTTCCCTGGAAGTGGAGCCAGTGCTGGGAACTCAGCACCTTCAGCATCAGACTCTGGAGTCTGTCATTGCTCTGTGGTTACCATGCAAAATTAGCTACAAGACAGACAAGGTTATTTCAGAGGACAGTGGACACGAGCAGCAAGATGGAAAATGAGAAAAAATTAGGTCCTCTCCCCTTCTGTGGTCATGTTTGTTTGCTCTCTGCTTGGTTTCGCATTGAAATGTTCAACCACTCCAGCCCGTGGTGTGAAATGGCTGGGATTTATGGCTTAGATATTAGCAAAAAATGTGCATTTCAGTTGAGAGATGATGACGGAAGATGTTATCCATCTTCCTAGCTTTCTCAGTTTGGGTCCAATCTTGCAAGATGATTAAACCACCTAAAAATGAGGAGTGTCCACTCCTCGTTGGCTGAAATATGCTTCACACTTCATTCACACCTGAAAACTTCATGTTTGGGGCAGGGTTCCAGCCCGGTGAATGCTAACTGCTAATGCCCTCAGCAATGCTGTAACTTGGTTCCTTTTCAACCCCACACTGGAAGAAATACAAGGCTAACATAAACCTTTCTGTTCCAGGCCCAGCGTTGCAAGAGACTGGCCATCATTTTCCGAATCTTTCTTTACAAATGCTTCATCCACTGGGACCAGCTCCCTGACAATCTGCCCGTCATCTTCCTCAACTGCTAACCACCGCTGGCATGGAAAATAATACCTACAAGAATGACAGCAGCACCCAGCACTTACATAGGACTTCACAGGCTTTAATAACATAAACAAGCACAGATTAGAGGCTACTTAAAAAAAATCAGCAAGATTACTCAAAGCTGAACAATGCATCTGTTTTCATCCTTGAGTCCTGGTATTTTTTGTAGGAATTAAATTCATAAACAGGTGAGTGAACATTTACTGAAAGTACTATTTCTGAGCTGTCAGCCCCATGTGACTGATTGCTTTTAGTTTTCACCCGCAGAAAAAGTTAAATAACTAGAGGGAACCTCCAATCTAACAGGCATTTCATGTTTATGAAGAGTGGACCTATCTTGGGGTCCTTATGAGCAGTCCCACCCACCAGAGCATTGTGCAACTTTTAAAGCACATGATTTCAGGCACGTTCCAGCCCAAAGGCAAGCCTGTATTTCAGGTTTCTAACATCCTAGGCTTTGCTCATCCAGCTGTCTGTGAAAAGCACGGGAGTTTGCTCAGAGCAGGACTTGCTTTTGGCCCAGATCTTTGCATTAGTTGCAAAAGACAAAGAAAATGTGAGGTGAAGGGCTTCCAGAGTGGAGCCTTGCAAGGAAACACTTATGTGCAGGCTCTGCATGGAGACCTCTTCAGAAGGGAGATTCCCTTCCTGGAGAAACAGAGAAAAGCTGAGTTTTCTTTCCAATTGCCATTGGTTCCCAAACTACAGAGATGCTGGGACAGCAAAACCCCTCACAGAGGTACACCACAATGGCCCCACACTCAGTACAACAGCACAATCATCACAAGCCTCCCAAAGGATGCTTGTGAATAAGTGAGGAGCTACGATGATGCATCTCCTCTGCTTTGCTGTGTTTCTGCAGGCTCCTGAGAGCTTGCCCCCTTTTCTGACCGTGCGAAAAGGGTGCAACAGGCTGCTCACGTGGTGCTCTCCTTGAGGTCAACAATCTCTACCCTTTCCAGGAACCAGCTTGGGCTAGCACCAGAGTTATCGTGGCGGATCCGCAGCTTCTTCAGCTCACCCAGGTCAATGGCTTTGATGGTGAACACATCCACCTGCACAGGAGGCAAGAGGCAAATGACTGTGTTTCCCACAAAGGGAGAAGAGCGGGAATAAATGGCCAAAGGTAGTCTTTTTTTCCCGTTAAAACAAAAGGTGTTTGTAGGTCCCCCTTTTATTCTTTGGGTGGAAGTACTAAAATACCAACAGAGCTGTGAGCTCTCCCATTAACACTCATGCTTGTCTCCCACAAGGCAGTAACAGCCACAGAGATGCAAGACCCTTAACTCCTTTCTTCACCTCATCCTCATTTCAGCTTCCTCCAGGTTTAACTCATCTCTCCTATATCTCAGTCCTTTCAGGCTTAGCATTTTCTCCCAGACTGAATCTGGAACAAACATTGATTCTACGGAAACTCTCCTGTGCACCTCCATGCGCTTTATTTCAAACCACAGAATTGTTTTCCTGTTGTCATTTACTACAACCATGAGGTTCATTTATTAGCTGTATTAGTGTGACAGGACAGACCTTGTTATCATAATACTTTAAACATCTTAATGTGATTAACTTGTTGGTAGACATTGGGTTTCTACTCCCAAGAGCAGAGACCTCTACATTTGCAGCTTGGAGCTCTTCCCACTGAACAAAGAGCCATGTGCAGGTTGCAGCTTCACCACTGCCAAGCTCATAAATCACAACTAACAGCTTATTTAACAACCTGAGGCTCTTTTTTATGATTGCAAGTTTTCCACAGCTGCTTATTGTTTCCGTAATTTTTTGTTATTCAAAATTATTCCTTGAACAATTCCTGGCTGTAATAGTAGCTTGTTAATTGTTCATAAACATTTTTTATGGCAAATATTCAATCTACTTGATTGAATATCTCTACAAGAGATGCTGTTTAATTGGATTGGATTATAATGTAATTATAGCAGATTGTGTAATATTACTTTTATTCCCTGCCTGGCTCAGTAGAACATTTAGAATTGTATTTGCAATCTACATACTGACATACTTGAGCTGCCTCACAAATACTCTCCAATACTAATTTAAAGTTTGTGGTTTTCAAGTATTCCTGGCAGGAAATATTATTACCAGAACGCTTACAGGAAGCGGATGCAAGAGGTGGCTCCGATGTAGAATTGGTGTTCAGCTTATTATTCAAATTACTTTCCCCTGGAAAATGCTTTGAGGCATTTTGCTTCAAATAATATATTTAAGAAATAAAATACATTTGAGCTTTAAGCTGAAAGAAGCAGCCAAGCCCTGCAGGGAAGAAACTGTAATGAATGGCCAGCATGATAGCTGTGAGAGCTCTGCCAGCCTTCCGCTCGTGTGAGAGTCGAGTTCATGCGTTACCTGGCCCTTTTCAAACTTGTTGAGGTTATTCGACCTTTTCAGCTGGCGCTCACCCGTGTCTCCTCTTTCTACGCCATAGATGCTCAAGAAGACATTAGCATCTGTCCCAGCACCCCACACAGTCCCAGTGAGAACATGGACTTCATATGTGTTCTCTGCAAGTAGAATTGCAAAGGCAGATCAGGAGGAGACCAGAAATAACCATATTTCATCAGATCTATGGCTCACCGTGAAAGCACGCAGACCAAAAATGCCAGCACAGTCAGCTATAAGAAAAATCTTGTCTGCAGTGTGTTTGCATCTATCTTAAAACATGAGCAGCTTATTCTTTCTCCAGACCTTGTCATTAACCATATATGTAGTTACAGTTTGCTAAATTTCCAGACACGGTGGTAACCTGTGGGACTTGTGACCCAAGTGTCCGAGACAAGCCTTGGAGAATCCTACAGAAGTCCTTTAGGATACTCCCATTTCAGGCTATCGCCTCCATCCTCTGTCTGACTTTAACCACTGTCCACTTCCTGCCCAGAGCTGATCAGCGAAGTGTGCAAGCTACACTTCAGGCCTGGGGCAATGGGGTGGCTGGAGGGCTGCAAATGGTCCCACAAAGCACCACAGCATGGTTATCCTCCTTCATGCAACTGCTGTATACACACACACACACACACGTTCCCTCTGATATTTACCCTCCAGGGCAGATTCTCCTTCAGGCACCAGCTCCACCACAATCTCCTTATCACCTTCGTCTTTAGCCAACCAGCGGTGTGCCACAAACGTATAGACATCCATTCCTTCTTCCACCTTGGTCTCCTCTTCTTCCTCCTCATCAGACTTCTTCTTTTTCTTCTTCTTATTTTTATTGGAATCTTTTGTCTTTGAGGCAAGCCGCTTCAATGTGACGCTTTCCAAGAACCAGCCATCCCCAATGCCTGTCCCATCATGGCCTATCCGAATCTTATAAATCTTGCCAACATCCGCAGCCTCTCTCTGCCACCAAGGGAAAGTCAGCACCCAGGAGAATATAAGATATCTTAACTTCATAAAGTACATTGTTAAACATGAGGAGCATTGCCTCTATCACCCAAAACCATCTAAGCAAGGATAATAATCATTTTTTTAATACATGCTTACCTTTACTTTTCCCCTCCTGTTTTATTCTTTCATAATTCCTGTGACTAAATCTCATCTGAACAGACTGAGCTGAAGACATTCAGAACCACTATGGCAAGGATAGGAGCTGAATTCATGTTTACTAGGCTCCTTACATCTCCATTGCTCTCCTTAGTAGTATTGTCTCTATGTTGGCATTAAAGGTGAATATGCCAAAATACCATACTAGTTTGTCAGATTCTCAGTGACTGAGTTTTTTTTTAAATGAAGACTACAAGGATGTTGTCAGGTTATGTGGGAATAAAATTAGAAGGAACCAAAGACCAACTAGAACTTAATCTGGCTACTGCCATAAGAAGCAATAAAAAAATATTTCTATAAAAATATTGTCAACAGAAGGAGGGCTAATGAGAATCTCTATCCTCTATTGGATGATGAGGAAACATAATGAAAAAGGATGAGGAGAATGCTGAGGTGCTTAATTCCGTCTTTGCCTCTGTCTTTAATAGCAAGACCAGTTGTTCCCTGGGTACCCAGCCCCCTGAGCTGTATGACATGAACAGGGAGTAGAATAAAGCACCCATAATCCAAGGGAAAATGGTTAGTGACCTGCTACACCACTTAGACACGCACAAGTCTGTGTGGTGGATGGCATCCACCAGTACTCCCAAAGAGTACTGAGGGAGCTGGTGAAAGTACTCACTGAGCCACTTTCCATCGTTTATCAGCAGTCCTGGCTAGCAGGGATGGTCTCAGTTGACTGGCATCTAGCAAATGTGATGGCACTTCCACAAGAAGGGCTGGAAGGAGGATTCAGGGAACTACAGGCCTGTCAATCTAACCTCAGTGCCTGGGAAGGTTGTGGAACAAATCATCTTGAGTGCCATCATGCAGCACTTACAGGACAACAAGGTGATCAGGCCCAGTTAGCATGGATTTAGGAAAGGGAAGTCCTGCTTCACTAACCTGATGTCCTTCTATGACAAGGTGACCCACTTAGTGGATGAGCTAAATGCTGTTGATGTTGTCTACCTAGACTTTAGCAAAGCCTTTGACACCATTTCTGAAAGCATTCTCCTGGAGAAGCTGGCTGATCATGGCTTGGATGGTAGTACTCTTTACTGGGTAAAAAACTGACTGGAGGACTGGGCCCAGAAAGTGGTGACTAATGGAGTTAAACACAGTTGGTGGCTGGTCACAAATGGTGTTCCCTGGGGCTCAGTACTGGGGCCAGTTCTGTTTAATATCTTTATCAATGATCTGGAGAAGGGGATCAAGGGCACCCTCAATACGTTTGCAGACAACACCAAGCTGGGTGGGAGTGTTGACCTGCTGGAGGGTGGGAAGGTTCTACAGAGGGACTTGGACAGGCTGGATCAATGGGCTGAGGTCAATGATGTGAGGTTCAACAAGGCCAGGTGGCAAGTTCTGCACTTGGGTCACAACAACCCCATGAATGCTCCAGGCCTGGGGCAGAGTGGTTGGAGTTGCCTGGTGGAAAAAGACCTGAGGGTGTTGGTCAACAGCAGGCTGAACATGAGCCAGCAGTGTGCCCAGGTGGCCAA
>JAOXJM010000019.1:4219114-4230741 GCA_026413425.1 Tringa solitaria | reverse complement strand
CAGAGGGGCTCCAGCCCTCCCAGCATCTCCGTGGCCTCCTCTGGCCCCGCTCCAAGAGGCCCATGTCCTTCTGCTGTTGGTGGCCCCAGAGCTGGAGGCAGCACTGCAGGGAGGTCTCCCCAGAGCGGAGCAGAGGGGCAGAATCCTCACCCTCACCCTGCTGGCCACGCTGCTGGGGATGCAGCCCACATGTCCCACACTACACCAGTGCACAGAAAGGTTTTGCGAGAAACACAAGATACAAAAAGCTTCCAAACACATCCTAAGCTGATTTTGCTTTCCAGGAAAACTGCATTTCTTCTCAGTTTCAGGGTAGGCAGCTGCTTTCCTCTCCACCCTCCCATTAGCTCCTGTTGACCTTGTACATGATCTCACACCACATATTGTTCCACTACCTCCCAGTAACAGTGGTGGTCAGCCACTTGTTTTTTTCTGAGCTCCAAAGCAGCATCTAATAATCTAAGGAAAGTCTGAATGTAGATGATAACTTTGAAATATTCAGCACAATCCAAGACTGCATTTCTGTCCAGCCCCTTGGGCAAACATCTGAAGGTGGTTTTGGCACTGAGCAAAAAATAATCTCTATCTTTGTGACAGCAAAGGGGCAATCAACCCAATTAGCGAGTGATTGACTTATGCATCTAATGTGCCTTTGAGGCAATCAGCTACTACCATGCATTATGTATAATATTGACTTGTTAAACCGGGGTATATTGTCATCCAAATAAAAGCAGATTATTTCTTTTATTTTTATTTTGTTTAAGCCGCATTTGTTTGTTGGGGTCAGGTTATGAATTGGAAACAGTCTGAGAGCTACCTACAGACAAACAACTTGAGTCTCACCTTCTCACAAAACCAGCCAGAACTGACGCCACAATTGTCATGCCCAATGGTGACTCTGCTGAGAGGGCTGAGAAGAGCAGCTATTTCCACGTTGAAGAGATCTGTCCTGGCACGCTCAAATTCACCTCCTTCCAAAAAAATCTTCCCACTGTTTTTTAAGCCCTTGGAGCCGTGGAGAATTACGTGGATCTTGGAGTTTGTGCCAGCTCCTCTGATATCCCCTGTCACTACAGCAACGTTGTACACAATACCTGAAGGAATCAGGAATTTGGTTAGGAAGAAAAGAAGCGAGGAAAGAAGGCTGAGAATAATATTTTTGATTGGATTTACGTCGGGCTCTGCTGGTTTCCCACTGATCTTTCCAGCTTTCCACTTACACGCAGTGCAATGCTTTTTTTGTTTTCATCCCACATGTAGCTCTGAGGAACACACACCCACCTTCAGACTGTCCAAGAGAAACAGGTTTGTGGCAGCAAACTCCCTGTCGCATGGCCCAGTGGAAAAAAGTAGCATTTTTTTTTCACCATATAGTGATAATTAGGTGAAGAAAGGCAAAAAAATTGAATCGACAACAAAGTTGCTTGATTTTGGGAGGCACCAAGTACCCAACATGTCAGAGGATGCTGAGAGGATGGAGAAGTGTCACTTTAAACAGTGGTGGCAAGATCTGTGGCACCACAAAACTCTGGAAACTTGGGGTCAGCAGCCTCTAATGTTGCTGAAGCCAGCAGGACCCTCACTGTCACTGTGAGAGCCTAAAGATCTCAGCAAAACAAGGGATGGGGGAGGTATTAGCCCAGCTGGAAGAATGAAAAATATTTCTGAAAAGAAGGTTACTACTTTTTTTTTTTTTTAGCTAGGTACCATTTCTTATAGAGTTGGTCTAAGAGACATAACACTTCTTCCTGCAAGCCTCACTTTTCAGAGAGCTCATTGACAGGCACATCTTAGACCTGTGTCATGGCATCAGATAAAGAGCCACCTCTGTATTTTTAACAGTGTTTCAGGGAGCATGCATAAAACAGTTGGGACCCAGGCTAAGTTCTTCCTTTGCTTAAATCACCCAGAAATTTCAACAGGGGACTCGGATAAAGTAGAAGCATCAGAACCCACCCTCTTCTAAGCAAGCCTCTCTTTGAAGTTTTTGCTAAAAATTGTATTCCAGCACAGCTGACTGCACACATACCTTCAACAAAGCTCATGAGAGCTGGAAAAAAATGCACAGTCATGAATGGAGAAGCTTCTAGGAAATGAACTGATTTTTTTCCAGATTTCTTTCCCATCTTTCCCTAATTTTCCCCAACACACATCCTGCAATCAGGACCTTGCTCCAAGACAACTTTCCTCATGCACATACAAGGGGACAATATGAGAACTGCAGAGATTGAAGACTATGCAATGAAACAAAAAATGGCTGTTATGTGTACATTCAAGGTGTTGCCTTTATGATAATGAATAAATACAGGCAGAACACTGTGCAAATAATCTTCTGCCTCATAGTAAGTTCTTTCATTGACCTTGGTGACTGTGCAAATACCACTCTGCTTTTGGAAAGCTGGTGAGCAACTTGCTGAAGTACAAGTTGGATCTTTCATCCTCTGCCCATCAGCCCTTCATCCAGGTGCATCAGGTGATAAATCGCCATGTAGGTCCTGCAAAGCTTCACCAGTGAGATATGGAGGTGGGAAATGCAATGGTCGTTCAGAGACCCTCACACAAAACAGCCTGTGACCAGCAGATGCTCCACCGCAGGTCTCTCTAAGCATGAGACATTTGTTTTAAAGCAAACATGGCTAGTAGCATTAATTAGGCCTTTTTAACTTCTCATTTCCCACCACGGATTCAGCCCATGACTTCACCTGTGGCTTCAGTGCCCCCAACAAGAATGTCCCTTTGGATTTTTCCATCATCTTCATCTAAAGCAAACCAGCGTCCAACTGGGAATTGGTAGACACATTTATTGCCAATGTCTTCAATGATCACCTAAGAGAAAAGAAACGGCACTTTGCAAAATAACCTGGACACAGCAAAGGTGGTACACGAGGGGTGACAGAAGAGCAGAAGCTCCAACACACAGTCTCACCTGGTACTCAACATATTCAATACTCAAGCAGATCCCTCTCCCCTCCCTAATTAGTAGTGATAGGATTTCAGACAATCAGAGAGTAAAAACCCAGCCATTTTTCTTTTTTTTTTATCCAGTGAACTCAATCTGCATCTCTCGCAGTGTAGGAGACCAGATGTCTCCACTAGCAGGACCAGCTGGCTGGCCTGTCTTCCTTCTCTCCAGAGCCCCTTTGCTGGCTTCTTTTCTCCCTCAGATGAATGGCAGTTCTTTGTTCTGCTCTGGGAGCAGGCTGTCTTCTCTCTCTCTCAGCTTTAGAGCCTTATTATAAAATAATACCAAGGAATCTCAGCACAAATCAAGACCATTGGATCAGCTTGTGCGACCTGTGTTATCCCACTCAGTTACCCAGGACAGAACCATTTCAAACAAGACATCCATGAAACCCGATGGGAGGAATGGTTTCTAATTTGGAAGAATTTGGCTCTTAGGCCTATCCAGATAGATATTTCACTGAAACAAGCCAGGGAACAATCTTCTCCTTTAATACTGGATTAAGCCAATGTTACCCACTTAGAGTTTCTTGCACCTCCTGCCTTACCAACACCTTATTCTGGGTTCCTGAAGCTTGCCATAGAGTTACTGCACTATTTTAAACAAGCAGTGAAGGGTACTGAAGATTTTCAGCCAGAAAAGGAGAAATCAGAATCTCTAGTTGCCTGCATGGCTTATGTCTCAGAGAAAGAAAATCAATATTAGGGATAGCAAGATATTGCCTCTTTTCTCTGCCTTCTCAGCAAATATTCTTTGGGAACCAGAGCTTCCTCTCCTGTCACCCATCCCACACTGCGCTGTTGACTGTAGCATTACCGATTCTTGTTGCACCTCCATAGACACAGACAGCAGTGTCTGCCAGGGCTGGGACTGTCAGAACAAGATAGCAGTGCTGGAGTGTGAGACACTAAAATATATGAGGTTCAGGAGAAATATCAACACTCAGATTCCCTTCTACCAGCTGATCCTCTTTGGGTTCCTGTTAATGTCTTTATTCATGTATTTAGAGGTAGAAAACCAGCTCTGAGTAGAAGTCACACTGAAAACCCAGGAAACATCAGAAGAACTTCTAATGATGCTTAACAAGTTCATCTAGGAGTAACAATGCTAGAGTTCCCAAAGAATCCCCAGATACTGGAGCAAATTAGAGAAAAACATCTACCAACAGCAGAAGATAACTCGGCTATGTTTTAGCTCATTCCTCCAAGCTTCCAGTTGAACTTGTAAGGCAAAAGTTGCCTTTTACTACTTAATCACAAACATCTCAGGGGTTTCTGTGGCAGAAGATAAGGTTAGTGTGTTGGATGCAACTTATCACTGCTTCAGGTTTTGGGACTTAAGCAACATAACCAACATCAAAACTCATGCATTCAAATCTGCAATGTGAGAATGCCCACTTTTTCACCCTCTGTATTTTTCATGGACAACCAACAACATACCTTTTAGTGCAGTGCATGGAGGTGGTGGAAAAGGATGTGCTAATGTTTGCATTTGTAATACATCAAACCACACTGTTATCTAGGATTTACAAATTTAGGGTCAGATCTTCAATGGATCAAAGCCAGTCTTGTTAAACTACACCAGCAGAGGAAAGAAAATCAGATTAGAGGAAAGAGTCATAGATTTCTCCTCTTAAAAAAATCCTTCAACCATTTCACTAAAAGCTGCAATACCTTCACGCCTTAGAGCAGAGATTAAAATAAGGATGAAAGTGGAAGTGGAAGAAAAGGATCTTTATGGCAGGTATATCTGTTTTGCTGTACTGATGATAAATCACTTAAATTTGTCCAAGCTAAAAGTCTTTACAAATTTCTAGTATGAACAGACCCAACAGATATTTCTTAGATGCTGGTATCTTTACAGTCTTGGTAATGAGTTAAGTCAAGAGAGTGAGAGGGGGGGTTTGGAAGCCCCAGATGGGAGAATTCCCTCTCATCTGTCAAAGAAACTGCAGGGACCAAGACAAAAGAAATAGTATTAGAGCAGGTAAATTCAAATCTTAACAGCTGGATTTTCTCACTGCCACAAAGCTCCCTGAGATGCTCGACAATTTCATAGAATCACAGAATGGTTTGGGTTGGAAGGGACTTTAAAGACCACCCAGTTCCAAGCCCCTGTCATGGGCAGGGACACCTCCCACCAGACCAGGTTGCTCAAAG
This sequence comes from Tringa solitaria, assembly GCA_026413425.1. Classification (NCBI taxonomy): domain Eukaryota; kingdom Metazoa; phylum Chordata; class Aves; order Charadriiformes; family Scolopacidae; genus Tringa; species Tringa solitaria. The sequence continues at coordinate 4,225,620 of JAOXJM010000019.1, read as the reverse complement.
CCCCAGCCAACCTGGCCTTGAACCCCTCCAGGGATGGGACAGCCACAGCTTCTCTGGGCAACCTGGCCCAGGGTCTCACCACCCTCAACTTACCTAAATCCAGAATGTCCCTCATTTTCTACCTGCCCAATCTGAAGCTGCTGCAGCTGATTTAGATGCCCCACACTGGCAAGCACCAGGCTGCTGCCAGCGCTTCATCAGCCCCTCTTTGCTCTGCAGAACAAGCAAGTGCTGGAGAGGACACTTCTGGGAAGGTGAAAACTTGATTTGTGCCTTTCTCAGTAAGCAGGAACCTGTATCCCCAGCAAACATCCGTGCATTTCTTGGCATCAGACCACCAAGAGGGTGAAAAGTGAGGCATTTTTATCACATAACCTGCTTATGTTAAAGATTTCAGGAGCAACTGACCTTTGAGAGGAACCAGCCAGCAGAGCCACCCTTGTTATTATGTCCTATATTAATTTTCCTTAACCTTCCCAAATTCGGCGCATCGAGTGTGAACTTGTCCTCTGCTCCCTTTTCGAAGTTGTCTTTGTCATTGTCAAGTTTCCTCACACCTGAGGAAAAAAAAAATAGAGAAAAAACCAAGGAGGAAAAGGTTACTGGCATATGCGTGTTTATAAGTGGAGAAATATTTAGGAATGTTACCACTGACTGAATCAAGTTTTCTTCACGTACCAGCTCTCTGCAACCAGGATTCAAGGCAAAGGCAGAGGACTTTATATTCTAATAAAAAAGGTACCTTTTCTTGAGCACACAAAAGACCAGGATTTTCAGTTTTCAGTTACTTAGAGCTTTCAGAGTTTTCAGAAATATATATCCAGATGGCTTTTGCATCTTTTTTCTTTTTTTTTTTTTTCATACCACCACATTTTCTTTTTATTTTTAATGTCTTTAAAAACCTCCAAAGTGTTTTAAAAAAGGCTTCGGCCACAAACTGCAGATTTTGATGTTTCAGGACATAGGATTCTTTGCTGCATGGCACAGGAAGGATTTATTTTTAAATTAGGACCCAACCAGGGGTATATTGCCTTTTCCTGATCTCACAGGAACTTGCTTTTATGAAAAGTATTAAAGCCCTGACCCCGGTTGCAACCACGGCTGTTCCTGTGTGAGGGGGATGGAACCTGCCCAAGGCACCAGCGCAGGGAGAGGTCTCAGAGGGCAACTCATCCCACTTACCGGAGAAGGGGATGAATCATTTTCCAGAGGTGTTATTTCCCTGTGTAGATATGACAGAGTGCCTGGACAACCAGCTTAGACTTAGGCTCCCGCTTTTCAGACATCTCCAGTGAGATCAGATGAATCCCCTTGTGGAAGTCTGGGGAATTAATCAAGGATGAGACCTATCCACTTGGTTTCATAATCTGTTCAAGGACACTTGGCTGACATCTCATCGTTATTTCTTGAATTTGACAGGATAGGTGCAGTACAGAAGTGAGAGAATATTTGCTCTCTGGATCTCCAGGAATTTCCACCCACTGTTCTCCATGGTACGACCCAGAGAGTTGGGTCTGGGCACACCTTTTATTGTTATTTTGTAAAAAATGTTAAAAAAAAATTAAAAATAAAGTTTCTAGACCACTGCTGTACTACAATCTACACTTAAAAAAAAAAAAAGGAAAAAAAAAGGGGCAGGGGGAAAGAAAAGGTACCACCATTAATTTAAAGCCAGTTAATATAAACCTTGGTTAGATTATCTTTCTAAATGGCCAGGCAGGCTCAGCCACACTGAAAGGACAGCATTACCTGTCCAGGGATGCAGAAAGATGGGACATGCAGCTCCCACTGCATGCCCTGCAAATACACATTGGTGTTGGATCCCTCAGCGGGCTGGCACTTACTGCACTGGTTTATGCTGGTGGTTTATGCTGCATTTTCCCAGAGTTTGGGTTTTTTTTGTTTTGGTTTGGTTTTTTTGCTGGTAGGTGACTTCATTGGCACTCACAACCCGGCTACGACTGCTGCTCTGCAGACGCAGCTTCCAGAGGCTGTGGATGTGAGAAACCCCAGAGCTAACAACATCATTTGTTGTGCCTTTCGCTCGGCCAAATTATTCTGCACTTGCCAGATTGCTGCTGTGTGTTGTTCAGATTGCAGAGCAGGAAGAAATATTTTAGGAAATTTGCATTTGAATACCTGTGTCTCCTTTCTCACCGAAGATATTAATGAAGACATCCGCGTCTGTTCCACTGCCGCTGACTTCGCCCGTGAAAACTCGGACCACGTATTTGTTGACTGCAAGGAGAGAGGCAGAAATCCCAACATGTTAATAACTCCACGGTTTTGATACAAAACATGAGAACACAAAGCAATTCGGGCTACGCTGGTGCTATCTTGAAGGCAGGACTGACACACGGCTCCTGGTACACTGACCTTCTCCTCCATAAGAGGAATAAAATCCACAGGCAGAGCTCCGACCCTGGGCATTCACTGCCCAGGGCAAGAGGAACAGATCGCTCAGTTCCCGGCCTTGACATTGAAAGTTGAAATAGATGAGAGGAAGGAGCAAGTTTTGATGTTGATACATGGCCATTAAATGAACTCAGACCTAAACCCCCGCCCTCCTTTTTTTAAAACATCAATGATTTACAGAGCCAGACATCTGCCCAAACTCAGACCCGACCCAAGCTCCAGGTGCCGTCCTAGAGCTATTTTTGCAGCTTTGCTTATATATTAAGCCTGGCTGGTGACAACAAGTATTTTGAGGAAAGGTCAATAACACTGCACAAGCACAAAAATTTGGAGGTGACCACTCTACTATTCTGCCCAGTTTTTAAAAAAAAAAAAAAAAAAAAAAAAAGGTGAAATCTAGTCCTTTCCATTTAATGTAGAAACAGGAGTAAAGCCCAGGAGCTGCAACACTGTGAAGCTGCATCATGTGCAGCACCAAGAAATTCAGAAATCATATGGGTGAGCCACACCACAGACATTTCACACATGCGGTATGGGTGAGTTTGAGAGGCAAGTTCTTTAGTGGGATCAGGATAAGTCTAACTTGGCTCCAAAGAGCAGCAAGAGTGAGTTCAGCTTCTTCTGAAGAAAGAAGCTCCCATGAGAAAACTCCCATAGCCTTGACTGTGACTGTATCTGGGGCAAACATGAGCAACTTTCAAAATCTACCTCCAAAGTCTACCTGACTACCTTGGTTCCTCCAAGAACTCAACCACAACGGACATCTAGTGCCGTATCTTCTCTGCAGAACCAGTGCTGGAGACAGACAGCAAGACAGAAAACAAAACTGATAAGGATTAATGTAAAATCTGCTTCCAAACAGTACATGACGTCGTATATGCCCTCCACAAAGTATCTACTATTCCCTGTATGACTGAGCCCTGGCTGGCTGCTAGTCCAGGCCCTATGCCTCTACATCACCTACATCACCTCTTTATTTCTGAGACCTGGGCAGGCTGTTTCTGCAAAAGGGACAACTACACAGGCCACATCACACACACCTCCCTTGCACAAATATAACATTTTTTGCACCGTGATCCACAGCAAGAAACTTTTTCCCCTTTCCTAGGTGCAAAGTTAGGGGACAAGCTTGTCTGGGCTTCCCAGCCAAGAGCAGAAACAAAATCCCTCAGGAGGTACGGGTTGTCACAAACCCTGGGTCACCTGCCTCCTCCACCGTAATCAGGGTATATTAAAACTTATTCTAAAAGACAGCGGACACTTTGGTGCACATGCTCCCCCTGAGGCAGAGGATGTGAGAGCAAGTGTACGAGGAGCAGTTGTTGGACCATCCCCTGAATTATAAAGATGCGCTCAGCTCCCAGGGTGAGGAGCACAAGGGCAGAGCCCAAACAGAAGGGAAAATCACCTGTCACAGTTCAATGAATGTGCTCTGAAAAGGCTAAAAATCGGGCTGACATTCTCGGCGCCCCATCACAAAACATGCCATTACAAATAAAATAATAATGATAAAAGTGCAATAAATACTAAATAACAGGAAAGAGGAGGGCAGAGCCAGGCTCAGACTAGGGAGAAAATGCTTTAACGTTTCTCTTTAACTCTTTTACTTCAGTTCATAGAGCTCTTACAACCCGCAAGTGATACTCCAACACCGAAGGATTTAATTTGCATTAGCCAAGGATGGAGACGGTGCAATTTACAGCTCCCATTTGGCCACTAAGCTGCTCTAACTAAAAGTGACCCATTGTACACAGGCATCTTTAATCACAGACCGCATTTTTCAAGAAGCTTTGCACCTCACACCTCTTCTAGAACATATATTCTGATGTCAGTGATTAATTTTCTACTTCACTTCTCAGGGGCCAGAATGACCCAATGGGATAAGAGGACCCACAAAAGGACAAACATCAACAGCTGAAGTTAGATTACCCTTGTAGGATCAGGCTTTATCTTTCTGAAATATAGACCAGAAGGATGCCTGAACACACGGAGAGCACCAAGGAGGACACGTAGGTAACAAGTCAACGAAGAGCAACCAGCAGCAGTGTCCAAAAACAGGGCAGGAAGGGCACCTTGTATGGGTTCTGCAGAAATACATCTGGTCAGCAAGAAAAACCCTGGTAAGATTATTTGCCAGACTGAATGCTTTGAAAGGCTTTTTAACGTCGCTATATTTCAAATCTAAGGTATATAATGACACCGTTTGACAGCCTGCTCAGGACACCAAGTGCTCCCCAGGGCTCCCCGCGCACACGCCGCTGCTATCACTGCCAGACCCTGTTGACAGAGCTGGCTCCTGAGCCTGCAGAGATGGGCAGTGCCTGGGGCTGTCACTGTGGGCTGCTGGCCATCACAGGGCACTGTGCTGCAAGGGGTTCATGTTGCCCCCTAAAATATAAGCAATGGGATGCACAGCGTGTTCCTGCACGTCTCTTCTCCCTGCTCCTTGCAGATGTGTTTCCACAGGCAAAGCTACTCCAAGAACATCAGTGGTCCTTGGCTCAGCTCACAGCATGTCTTTGCTTCCCGGACCACAGGATCACTCCGAGTGTGAGCTCACCAGGTTTAGCCCTTAATTTTTTTCCTGTGTTCCCAACTCTCAACTCTGAACGCTCAAGCCCCACTGAGCTCTACCTACAAGACAATTTGAGTTCCTGCAGCCCCAGGAATCAAACGGGATCAATACTCAGCCGTGCTGAATTTTTGCCAGTGCCCTCTCCCTCTCAGAGCAATTGAACACTCAACTGCAGCAGAGTGAGCAGCTCTTGGTTCTGCTCAGGGGTCCTTCTGTGCTTCACACATCAGCACATCCTACAGAATTACATGGCGGGGGGAGGGGGAGGGATGCGCAAATTTAAACAGGCAGGGATGCTGCGTCTCAAAAAGACAGCCAGGATTCAGCTGCTAGAAGCATGCAGGGGAAGGCACTCATTGCAGCCAGGCAGAGATCTGGCTGAAGACAGGCACTCCTCATTTCAAACGTGGGTGGATGTTGTGCCCTGCTCGGTAAGCCCTTAATTGTGCATTATTGAAAGCAGTAGCATCACCTCTTCAAAAGTACCCACTTGCCTATTTTTTAATCTCAATACATGGCTCTGAATTCATCTGCAAAACAGACAGCAAGATGTTGCTTGGATATATTTTTTTTAAAAAAAATTTTTTCTTCCACCGAATGCTTCTCCCAGCGCCGGTAACGTGCAAGATGCTATTGTACGGCTGGTAGGAGCCCCAACTCCATACAGCAGCGCCGGCTGGCCACGAGGGGAGCTTTCCTAGAGGAGAAATCAGCAGCTTCGGAGGAGGCACCATCTGCAAGATGCCAAGAGCCAGCAAAAATTTAGTAGCGGGAGCGGTAACTATTTTCTGCTTTCTTCCCTCTCCCTGTTGCAACACACAAGCGCAAGTGTCACGTACGGTCACGGCACTTTCCTTTTCTATATGTTTCTTCGTTAGGGACGAACCCGCTCCCCTTGACACCCCTCACCCAACGTGCTGACACACACAAAGCTGTCCCAAGAAGGCATTCTTGGACACGTCGCCAGGATGCCATGTCAGGGCAGCAGTGGGGTGGCACTAACCGATATGACACCCACACCCCCCGTGCCCCACATTAATTTAGCAGAGGTGTGACAGTCAAGCAGCGTGTCTGTTACGGAATCAACTCAGCCCCAGCTCTCTGCAGCCAAGAGGGAAGATTAATATTGCACTGTCAACACCAGGCTCTTTCCACCGAGAGCCAAGGGGTTTGTCTTGGTGAAGGGCTGTGGTGCCACGGGCACTGCCAGCACTGCTCCCAGGGGATGGTGGGCATGGGGCTGCAGCCCTACTACCCGCCCCGTACACCCCTTCTGGGCTGGCCCCACTGCCATCTCCATCCCAAGAAACCAGGCTGTTGTAGGGGAGGTTTAGATTGGATATTAGGAAAAATTTCTGCCCTGAAAGGGTTATTAAGCATTGGAACAGGCTGCCCAGGGAAGAGCCACCAAGCTGGTGAGGGGTTTAGAGAACAGGTTATATGAGAAGAGGATGAGGGAACTGGGCATGTTTAGTTTGGAGAAGAGGAGGCTGAGGAGGACCTCATTGCCCTCTAC
>JAOXJM010000019.1:4196957-4207738 GCA_026413425.1 Tringa solitaria | reverse complement strand
CTTGGCAACAAGGGCACATTGCTGGCTCATGGAGAGCCTGCCATCCACCAGGACTTCCAGATCCTTTTCCTCAGTAGTACTTTCCAGAAGATATTGGTGCCTGGAGATCTTCCTCCCCAGGTCCTCCCCCTTACACTCGCTCTTGTTGAACCTCATTAGGTTCTTCTCTGTCCAGCTCTCCAGCCTGTTCAAGTCCCACTGGATGGCCGCACAGCCCTCTGGAGTGTCGGCCAGCCCTCCCAGTTTGGTACCATCAACAAACTTGCTAAGGATGCACTCTGTACCCTCGTCCAGGTCATTGATGAATAACCTGAACAGGACTGGGCCAAGTATTGACCCCTGGGGGATGCCATTGGTTACAGGTTACAGGACACGTTCCTGTGCAACCTGCTCTGGGTAGACCTGCTTTGGCAGGGGGTGGGACTAGATGATTTACAAAGGTCCCTTCCAACCCCATATCATTCTGTGATTCTGTGATCTGAAAGCAACCCTGTCCTTTTTGACAAGGCACCAGGGAACTGAGCTTTTTTGGAAAACGCTTACTTTTGGGCACATCCATGGGATTCAGGCTGCCGATGAGGTCTCTGACGTACAGTCCATCGCCGTCCTCCTTGCTCAGCCAGTTGTTGCAGGGGAAGTAAAACCGGAGGTGAGGTCTGTTCATGTCAGTCACTATCACGCGGTCGAGAAACCAGCCTGCGTTCAGTCCGGTGTTATCGTGCTCAATCCTGGAGTTAGAACAAGCCCAGATTTGATATTTTGATTAAGACTGGCTAACACCACTGTAATTTTGTGCAATATTTTATGTTAGGCAAGACTAGAGCAACTATACACAAAATGCCTACTTATACCTGGCTATCCAAAATGTTTCATAGGATTCATGGGCTTTTAAAGGGTATTTTGTAAATAACAACATTCCTATATATGTGTGTGTGTGTTTGTACTGATATGATAGGTGCATCTGAGGGCTCTTGTCTGCAAGGGGGTGCACAGAAACATACACAGAAACATACACACACTTGCAAGTTCATTCAACATATGCATTCATTCACCTTACCCTGCATATCTAAATCATAAGTGATTTAGATATCTCTTATGAGAGAGACTCTCCTCCCATCCTGTATCCCTCCTGCTCTTTCTTCTTCTAACTTTGTTTTATCCATCTCTTCCCATTTTCCCAGCTTTCTTTGTACTAAGTACTGATTTTTATTTTTATATAGGTCAGATGGTGGGTAAACATAATAATTACCATTTACATTAGGCTAATTTAGCAAAAGAGGATAGCAAACCTCCATCAGACCATAAAAGCTGTCCTAAATGCCTTCCTCTGCGATTGCATATGACAGAAACACAATTATTGGTGGGGAGCGTGGATAGTTATAAGCAATACCATAGATGATTTCACGCTTCAGTTCACATCTTAGGCAGTAAACAAGCTTGTACCACCCCTTAACTTCACCTTGATAAGAGCACATTAACGAATAATGAATAAAACATGGCAAATGTTAAAACTTCTACAGCCTGTCATTCGATTAGCGCCTCGCAGTGCAGGTGCTGTGGTAGTAATGTTGTGCAGGTACCTTATTTTCTTTATTTGTCCAACGTTGTTGGTTTTTACTCGGAACACGTCTGTTTTGCTCCTCTCAAAGGCCGTGCTGCTCCTGTAATACACACGCACCAAAAGCTATGGTGAAAAACCAGCAACCTTGTCAGCAAGCACGCATGGTGACCCGACAGAGCACTAATGTTTAAGGATGAAGAAATGTCTTTCCTAGCACTGGAAAGACCTACTTTTCAATGTCCTCTTTCCTGTAACAAGGTTCAGACGCTCTAAATACTGGCATTCAAGAGACATTTTCCCTGCTCAAGGTCTAAGAGTCTTTCCAGAAGCTGAGATGGAAGCTTTGGGGGAAATGCAATGCTGGCCCAAGCAGATGCAAACCTTGGATCACATTCCATATCGCCTCCAAGAATTAAACATGACAAAGGTTTTTCAAAATTCTCAGCTAAATCACCCATAGTGGTAAGAGTGGGGCAGTCTAAGACTTTTCCATCAGCAGGTGGCTTTCAGAGGTGTGTGAAATAATCTTTGGTGAAGATATTTCAAGGCAGCATCAATAAAGCAGAAAATACATGAAGAACTCCAAATCCTTGGTTCCATCTGTGGTTCCTCAACTTTGCTAGCCCACCCATCAGTTGCTAAAACATAGATGTAAGCAAAAAACATGGGGAGAGTGGCTGGAAAGTGTTTGTTAGTAGTGATCAAGTCAGAGCTTCATTTAACTGCTCTTGTTGGCCCACTAACATGGAAGACTCTGGTGAATCTGGACCGCCGTATATCCACCCTCAGTTGCTTTACAGGGCCTCAATACACCTTTCATCTGTTTTCCAATCCCAGAGGGGTCCTCTCCTGCCATCCTACCTCCCGGGCATTGAGTAGGCCCACTCTTGGTGATGGGCCAAAGGAGTTCCGTAGCCCAGTGAGCTCCCTGGGGAGCCACAGATCTGCCCAGAACTCAGCCAGAGATAAAAACATCCAACTGCATCAAAGGTTTCTTTCCATGCCCATCTTCAAAAGTTTTTTTGACGCTCACTGAAACTTCCTTTGCATTTTTCTTCTACGATTGGTACCTCAAAGTAAAATGACTGTAGGACAGGGACTAGTTTGGGTTTTTTTGCGAAGTGTTAAGTGTGTGGTTTGCATTTCAGAGGTGCGAGTGGAAGGCAATGGAAAGTATATTGGCCCAGGTCAGACAATGCAGAATTTAATTCCAAGTTCTGCCTCTCGCCTGCAGTGTGATCTTTGGCAAACATCTCCATCCTCTTTGGGCTTGCAGTTTCCACAAAAACACTATGAATAACGTCAAGGCAAAACCCATCCCATCGTTGCTCTGGAGACACAGCTTCTCCCACCTGCCCTCCCCGACGGGCCCCTATTTCACCTGGGCCACTGAGCATCACTACAGATGATTAAACATGGCAAAATCCAGAAGTCATATTAAAAAGAACAAGAAACCACAGCTCTTCAGCAGCATAAAAGCCACAGTGACAAGCAGCTTGTGCTCAGGAGGTTAATGAGTATCAATAATCGAGCGAGGGGGTTTGATTTTGCTCGGCTCTCTTCTCCACATCATGGAAGGACCTGCAGGCACCTTAGTTTAAAGGTTATTTTGTGTGTTGAGGAAATGCAAGAGCAGCCCTCCTCCTCCTCTGTCCTGCCATTGCAGGTACCGCCCCAGGAGCACCACCGCTACATGAAAAGGCTAAAATGGTTAACCTTGCCGTGAAGACAAGAGACAATTAAATCCAGCCCAGCCTCCCCCAACCTGGCTGTTGGAGAGAAAGCAGTCATCAGTGTGAGGCAATTAGTTTGTCAGGCTTGAGAGAGCATCGTAATGACAGCAGCTTCTCCCCGCGTCGGCTCTGGAGATGGATGCCATGCTGCAGACAGCTACGGAGATGGCACAAAAGTATTAAGTGAGACTAATTAGCCCAAAGCTTTCTGCACACCGGTCCCAGTGCCTGCTGGTCTACAGCACTGCTCTGGCTTGGTTGCTGGGGTGGTGGGAGAGCGGTGGGGAGGAAACCTGCTGTTGGAGGAGCACCAAGTGGGCATCCCAAAGTGCCCATCGAGCAGATGCTTCATGCATCTTGAAAGAGCTTGGGGAAACATGACTATAGGCCAGGAGTCAAACTCCTGGAAAGTCTTGCTGTTGGAAAAGTAGGAAGAACTTGATGAGCCTCTTACTTGAGGTGGTTATGCAGCATCAACAGCATGAAAAAGGGGAATGTTTTAAAGAAAAGAATCCCATCCTTCCTTCTAGAATTGTTCTAGCATCACCCATTAAAAGGGAACAAGGAAAGTGAGGGAATATCCCACGGTGAATGGCTATACTGAAGTTCATCCAAAAAAAAAAGAGAAAGAAAGAAGAAATTACAGCTGGGTTGTGTCAGAGTCTGGTCCAGGCCGGGCCTGAAGTAAGAAATTCACAGCCTGCTTACCATAAGGAATTCGTTTCACTGAACAATGAAGCACGCTGGCTTGCACGGCTCTGGTGACAAATAAAGCAGGGAAAAATCTGACTTGGAAATCGCAGCACTAAATTTCTAATGTTCAGGCTTGACTGGATTCAGATCCAGGGACTGGGCATTGCTAGCCATAAGTTCAGACTAAAAATCAGCATAATTTCATTTGAAGCCCTATCGTTCAGTAGGTGTTTTATTTCACATCTTCAATTGGCTTTAATAGCTCTATTTTTCATAGTCTGTTGGGGTATTTTACCCAATTGCTTTGTGTGATACATGCAAGGAACTTCAGCAAAAATTAGTATATGATTTTCTCAAATATTTTTTTTGTATCTGAAGATGTTTTCAGATTCTGCTGGTTGAATGATTGCCTGCAGGTTGCACTGCTCATGGAACTGCAGATGCACAATGAATTGGTGTACTATGTCCCCTGGTTGGGTAAGCAACGTAGCTAAAAAGCACACAAGAACTGGTGTATATTCGAGCACAGTATTTATAAACCCCTGTGTCCACCTCTTCTGTAGGCCACTGGTGCAGAGAACAGAGCTGGTGCCATGAAGGTTTCGCTACTACTTGGTATGTTGACAATAGGAAACTATCAATGAGGCAGTTTTAAATGCAAAAGTACATGAAACAAACATTTGCACTAGTAAACACTAGTAAATGACTTTTTTTTTGTTTTAATAAAGGGGAATTAACAGACCTAATCCCACCACCTAAATGAAAGTCACATTTGAAATTGAAACTTTGAATATTTACAGAAAATTATATTTTCTATAAATTCTTTCTTAGGAAGAGAGGGGAAACCGGGGTACTGAACACATTGGAGGCATAAAAATAATAACCTTTAGCAATGATGGAGTAACCTGAACCAATTTAGCTTTGAATCACTGTGTTAATGATCATTAAAAATTTAAAGATGCTGCAATAAATCATCAGAAAAAGTCAGTTCTTTGTGGCATCTCCCTGCTTGCAGTTCCTCCTACTCCTGCCATGAACATTTAGCAGGAGTTGGGTACTGGGCATGATTTCAGAAGATAGCACAGCAAAAACCATCCTACAGTCTGTCACTCTCCAGGGGAAAAATAATGTCATTTAGATCACCTACTATGTAATGGGAAAGAAGGTTTTTCATGGACTAGGGGTGGACTGCATAGTTTTAACGTATAGGGGCAGAGGGAAGAGCACTGGTCTATCCTTATTGTTCTCCTGACTTGAATACAGAGATCTTTGCTCATTCTCAGGTTATCCAGTATTCAGTATGGTCTGGGTGAATCTGTGTTGTCAGGCCTCTGGTTACGAGGGCAGCTTGCCACAGGATGCAAAAAAGATGTTGGAAAAACTTTTCTCCCTACGCATCCACTCCGGGAGAGGGGACACTGGCTTGGACAGCCAAACTGCAGAAAGAACCCATATGTTCAAACATATTTGCTCTTAACATGGAGCTCCAATCATTAACAACATCCTTCTTGGAGCAGCAAATACTCCAGGGAGTTTGGTCTGCAAATGTTTTGCCAAGACTGTTGTTGTGAGGCTGACAGCATCAGTCGGCGGGCGGCTGGAAATACCGCATAAGGCAGCGTACGTCCAAAAATACTCCAGATGGAAAAGAAACCAGCTGAAAAGCTCAGCAACCACAAGGCTCTCTGTACCAAGGACAATATTTTCTTCTTCTACAGATAACCATTATGGATAACCAGATAGCACCCTCGATAGCGGCGTAAGGTTTGCTCAGCATTTCCCGATATTAAATTACATTTTGAATTGCACCCACTCAGCTGAAGTTTGGGGGCAAATTTTACTTTTCTGAAAATTTCTATCCCATTCCCACAGAGAAGTGTTTTTGAAAATTTTAATAAGAATGAGATCAGACATTTTTAAGACTGAGATTAATGAGTTGGGGGTAGGGGCATGTTTTTTGAGCAAGGCGGAAAGGTTGAGTTTGTTCCAGGAAGGCATCTTATACTCATCCCGTGGGAAAACTGGCCAGGTTTTACAGTCTAAAAAATGCTGCTGGCACTTCTCAGCAGGGACCTTGTCTAGCAGCTGAATGCTCTTAAAAGTCCACGTTTTGAGTAAATTGCTGTTTCTCCCTCTAAGGCATGACCTTCCTTGTGGTTGGTATCGCCAGCTGCTACGTGTGTAGCTTCAGGTGGATTATAATTTATACAGACACCAATTCTACCAGCTCTTATCTTTAGGTTGTCCTACGCAGATGCCTAAGCGCCCTTTCAGGTGTTTTTGTTCCTGAAATGCTAAACACAGGCTAGCCAATATGCCTGAGCAAGAGAGAGAAGCCTCCCACTTCATTTTTTTTTCAGAAGGAAATACAGACGCCAAAGTGTGCTGTCACTTAACGCTGCCCCAGGTCATTAAGACTTCAGAGTGTGGTGTAAGTGCTGCAGATTTGTACAGGCATAAATCAGAGTACGGTTAAACACATAAGCACCTTTAAAATAGGAAACAACCTGTGTCATTGCTCCATTGTCTGGAGGGCTTCAAGGCCAGGTTGGACAGGACTTGGAGCAACCTGGTCTGGTGGGAGGTGTCCCTGCCCACAGCAGGGGGGTTGGAATTGGATGGTATCTAAGGTACCTTCCAACCTGAACCATTCTATGACTCTATGATTCATTAAAGGAAAAGTATTGCCACTCATCTGTAAAGAAGTGCTGCAGCAGCAATGCAAGAAGTCTTCCTCCACTGCACTTGGGGTTCATTTCATTCCTACCCTCAACAGCCCCTTCTGTAGCAACTTTCTAGCACTGCCTAACTAAATATATTAACTATTCAGAGTAGACAAGCTTGCTTACCTGTATGTGTTTATTTATTCTAGAGAAGTTAAATAAAATCAGATCCTCTGCAGCCACTACAACTCAGCTGTAGTAGAGCTACAAAAATTAACCTCATCTAAAGACCACTGCATACGGACTCTGCAGTTCATATGTATTTGCTGGCATTAGGAACAGGAAAAGCTCTGTTTAAGCAACACAAGACCAGGTAGAAGGGAATGCCAATTAAAGGCATTCAGCACAAGAAATACATTCCTCAAATTCAGTAAGAACCCAGCTGTCACCTACCAATTATTTCGGCTTTTTTTCAGATTGCCATAGCTGCTGCTAAATCTTTTCTATCTCTTCTTTTTTCTTTTTTTTTCTTTTTTATCCCCATGAATATTTATGGCGGTTGTCACAAGCTGGACTAGGTAAGCCTGACAGAGAAAAGTAGATTCCTTTATCCTAACAACAAATAAATAAATTTGCTATTAAACACCGTGAATGAGCTGGCAGCAGCATTCCTGGCTGAGTTTTGCAATCTGTCCTATCCTATCCTCAACCCCAGCGTGGGGGAAAGCGCATGAGCAAGGAGAAGTAAAGCACTGTGGAGGGTCAGCATTGTTTGGTTGGTGTTGGACCATGGAGAAGCAGTTTGTGCCTGTAGGAAAGGTCTCAGTGACTGCCAAAAAGGCCACCAAGCAATGCCTTGGTGTACACCCATGTGGCTGTGAGGGACCCCATGGAAAGAAACTCATTTGTGGTAGGGCTTTTAGCTTCTGGCTGAGCTGTAGCTGGTACAGGATGGCAGGTGGGGATCCGGAGAGTTTCTGAGCTGGGTTTTTAAGCAGGATTTTGCCAGGCCTGAGCATCACCCATACACCACCTCCAGCACTTGTGGCGAGGTATTAGTGTCCCCCCAAACTAGCAGACAGAAAATGCAAAGGAGGATTGATTCCAGTCCCTCCCAGACCTAAACACTACCTCCTGGCCAAAATAAATGCATCTTTTGGGGCAGAATTTGGGTGCTGCCACTTCCAGAACTGACGTTCCTCCTGACGAGTCACGATGAAGATTGGTGTCTGTTTTTCACAGTTACCTTATTGTTGGCCAATGTTAAAAACACATGATATTTCATCAGCTTGCCATGTCTTCCCTTTACCGCACATGACAAGAAGCTCTGAAATGTCATGTATTTCACTACCAGCACACAGTCACAAAAGAAATAAGAAAAACCTATTCTAGCCAGAAGCTGAAATGGTAGTACTGTCTTTAGGCAATGCATGATATTTTAGCTTTCTGTCGTACATGGGGAAATGTAAACACCTATAAAATGTCATGCATCTGCAGTCATAAATGAACTCGTGTAAACATTTAGTTGAAAGATGCATGAGATTCCATCCTTTTGCCATATTCACAAAGCTGCATAATAAATTTGGGGACAAACTGACTAGTTCATGGTTTGCTTCGCATTTCAGTGACAAGACTATTCAATTAAGCAGATCTGCAGACAACTCCTACGCTCGGACTAGCTTTTCTCTCGCTGTTCCTCGACGAAGCTCTGTAACGTGCCAGACTTCGCTTAGAGATGCAGAAATTTCCCTGGTGTTTGGGAAACCCCCAGTGGAAAGCTGTAGCTGCAGTTCTAGAGGCCACCTCCTACGGGACTGGTTTTTAGAGCCCTGATACTGCAGAAGGTCAGCTTCCTTTGCCTTTCATCCTTGCTTACCAACACCTCAGCCATCTGCTTTCTGCAGCAGCAGGGATCAACCCCAAAATTCTAACCCAGGTCTGAACAAGCTCAAGCTGCTGCTGTGACCTAAAATCATCCCTGCCTGCACCTTCTTTCCTTCTTTCACAATAAAAAAGCCGTGAGAGCAGGAGGAAAGAGCAGGGTGCCAGCAAAGATTACTTGTACAACCAGTCACAGCTGATTCAGAAATTGATTATAGGGAATCTCCTGACTTCTTCTCTAAAGGACGCACAGTATTTTATCATTTTTTTTTTTAAGTTAGTATTTAGATTCTTTCCATAGCCACATGCAGAAGAGCGCTTTTCATGATGAAACAGCTCTTTATGTAAATGTTGACCACAGGAAAACTCCCTGGAAAGCAGATGCTGCATTGATGGCTTTGCCAAACATTACAAGGCAGGTTTGGGTGCTAGAAGCAACTCCTCCAGCAGAGCTGCTGCTGCTCTCTACCACTGACCTCTGCCATGGGGCCATGTCATCTTTTACCGCCTTGCCTCGGGTCTCGTCTTTGTTTAATCAAGAGAAATGGTATTCGGCTTTATAAGTTCATTGGGACATCTGGGTGAAAATCACAAAACAGGGACAAAGTATTTTATTTAATAGATGTATGACATACAATCAGCAAGATCTCCCTGGTGTTTCTGGAGATGCTCGGATAATAAAACTCCTTTGCCTAACTCTGATTTCTGAATTTCAAATATGGCAAACAGGGCTGAAATTTCATGTATTTTCTTTACCATTCCCATATCATTTTCTTTACAGACTCTCATGTTTGAGTTGCTTCACTGGGAAGAGAAGCTCTTTTGAGGGTAAAATTTAAAATAGCTGCAGGTACCTCTTGTCGGTGCTGTAGAAATGGAGAAAATGTGAAGTTACCGTGTGACCTTAGCACAGGATTAATAATTTCTGAAGCACATTTTCAAGAAAACCAAAACAATAAGAACACGGAAAAACAGAGACACGCAGGCTCTCCTAGACCCTGTGGAGAAGGGATTTCTGCTCTCTCTCAGTGCAATTGTCTGGGTAAGGGAAAATTAGTACATGCAGAGCTGGGACTTCATTAAAAGTCACCTTGTTTTCATGGGAGCTGAGCACCTGCTGGCCCTGATGCTCGTTTTTTTGGGGGTTTTTTAGGGAAAAAAAGGCTATTGAGAGAGTCAAAAGCACCATGGTTGGTTCTTAAATCATAAAATATTGTTTCCATTAAGTTCTACATAGTTATAAGAACTGAGCAGTTGCATCCAGAGGGCAGCACTGGCATGATCTGGAGGAAAACAGAACAGTGCCACCACAACGGTGTGCGACCAAGCACACAGCAGGTAGGATGGAAACAGCCTAAAATAGGAAACAGCTTAAATTCTTCCATTTCTGCTTGCCTCAAATTTCCTATGGCTGGGTGTGGGTGGTTACCCATCAACAACATTGCTTAAAACCTACTGAGTTACTCTTCAGAATCGTTCAAAGACACTTATCTCTGTACCTGACTTAGCATGGAGACCTCAGTGGGATTCAGGCATGCAAACATGGCCCATCATGCCCCCTCCAACAAGCGATGAATATTCTCAGCTCCTAAACTGGGAGCTCCTAATTTAGGCTTTAAGAAAAGCAAGTATCCCCAACACCTTGCAAGTGTGAGTCTTATATAATATGGATCGGAACACACATTTCCACCTACAGAAAGGAAGGCAGGTTTGCAAGGGGTTTGGTAAGAAGCATGCAATGGCAAAAAATTCAATTTCCCTGGTGATCTCGAAATACCTTTTAGACTTATTCCCTCCACATCCACAAGCACAATATTACATTTCATCAAAATGCAATAAAAGTTACTGAAGAACAGGCCTCAAGGACACAGATTTCCTTCCAGATACTCACTTGCTTGTGAGATGAGTCTTGGGAGTAATCCCGTGCTCTCCAAAGAGAGTAACGAAGACGTTGGCATCGGTTCCTGCTCCCCGGACATCTCCCGTCACTGTCACCACCTCGTAAACTGTGGAAGGAGAAAAGAAAGATCAGGACAACGAGAGAAATCCCTCACCCTATACATTATAGATCCAAGTGACCCCCAAACCCAAGCTGAAGACCCCAGAGATAGATCTCTGCACCCTCCACAGAAACAAACCCATCTCTTGAACAGGACATGATCATTGCTAGGGATCAACAGGACAGGTGAAAATCTTCACAGAATCTTCTATGTTGGAAGGGACCTTCAAGATCATCTTGTCCAACCATCA
>JAOXJM010000019.1:3912247-3920091 GCA_026413425.1 Tringa solitaria | reverse complement strand
AGTTCCAATCCCCCTGCCATGGGCAGGGACACCTCCCACTAGACCAGGTTGCTCATAGCCCAATATATGTTATATTTCTATCAGGACAGCAAATTCTTTGATTGTCTTCAAGTGATTTTTTTTTTTCTTTAAGTGATCTTCTGCGTTGAGGGATCTTACAGGCAAAGGAAAATCTCACTGCAGTTTTCAAATACAATAGCAATATTAAAAATAAAGGTGCAAACAGCAGAAGACAAAGACAATTTTATAAATTACCACAGGCCACATTTCCAGCAGGTACAAGAAGCCACAGAGAAGCTAAATGAGCTTGCAAATAAAATCAGCTCTCATTTAACAGTGATTTCCATGAGAAGAACATGGAAACCAAACGCCATTCACATAAAACACTGCATAGCACTGCTGTGGGTGGTGGTTTGATGCTATTAATGTGTAACGCCCCAAATGTGCTCAGTTCCAAATGCAAGACCCAAAAAAAGGTGACTTTCAAGTTAACTCCAGGTAACGTGACAGGAGCATTTTCTAGAGAGACACAGCGTCACCTTCCACATCTCACTCACTGGCTCCCTGCTGAAACAAGGATGAATTTTCTCCTTTTTAAAAAAGGTTGAGAAGATTTAAAAGCCAAAGGCTCTTCACTTACCCACAGATGGTGCAAAGCAGAATGAGAACCCCCTTGACACGTGGGAGTGACAATGACCCTGGCAGTGTGCTCCTGTCCTCGGCAGCTTTGAGGATGGGACAGAGACCCAGTCCCCATGGCTGCTCACAGCCCAAAGCTGCAGTGGGCCAGACAGGGACATAAACCTGTTACCTGACTGCTTTCTGCTCCCTCCTACAGCCCCAGGTCTCTTCAAGCTGTGATAAATCCACCAATACCATTTTAATTTCACCTCCACCTTCCTTTAGCTGGACCTTCCCCCCAGCTCTTCCCTATCCAGCATCTCCACAAGCGGTTAATAATGTGGGAAACCTGAAAAACCAAGTATTTTCTAATACCTGACCTAAAGCAACAGCCCCATCCAGCAGCAAGAGACTGAAACGGGCCCCATCTCTTTTGCTAGAACACAATACTGCTCTAGAGGACAAACCACATTTATCTCAGATTTTACACTTATTTGCTTTACAAATAAAGGAATTTTTTCTTGTTTTATTAGATGTGGAGGAGGGGTGGTTTTTTGGTAAATCTAAATCTGTAAATAGGTTTTACGGTCACTTGTATATGTTGTTTATAGCACATTATGTGTTTTCTATTTTAATCCTGAAGAAAATTGACCACTACTTTGTGGTACATTGAAACCACATATTTTTCAAGCCGACATGTACAGTAGCCACTTCCTTGGTCGGCCGTATGTGTTCTTTTCTTTTATTTGAATAGTATTTCATGTGGTTTAATTGCAGTATTTATTTACATTGCAATGACAGAGCATTAATTTTACTGGAGAAGAACAAAAGGATAAATGAGTGACCTGAATGGCAAAACTCCAAGATGCCATTTTGCCAATACCACACATCACTGTTTTGATCTACACAAATTATTTGAAAATTACCTCACTCCCAAACCCAAGTAATGACTGAATTTATACTGAAGGATGAGGTTATCCTCCTTTCATTAATATCTGTATCACCTCAGGCGGCTCTTCCCCTTTATTTATGAAGCTGTCTACATCTTTCGATATTTGAGCTAAAGATGGAAGTCGTTCTCAGAGTCCTCACACTTTCTGGTTTCCCTGAATTTACCCTGTACAATGCTGCAGAAAGGGGAAAAGATGTATTTTCTTTAAATAATAGGAAAATGCTGTGTTCCCATCTTTTCCTGCAATCCAGGGAGGTGCAACATTCCTCAGCTTGTGGCAGTGGGTTTTGGTCGACTGACTTACCTCAGGGGTACTGGTGGTACTGGGTTTTCTCCCTGGAGTTTTTAATAAAGGAACTGGGAGAACTAACAGTTTCTGAACTCTTCAAGCAACTATAATAAACCAGCACGAGGGCATTTTGAGTTAGTGCTGGTCAAACATTTCACTCCCGCAGGAGTTAGGAGGAAAAGCTAGCAAATGGCAGAAGAGCCTGACATTTAGTTTGGGCTTGTTTTATTGTTTTATTTATTATTATTTTATTTATCTTGGATTACTGCAAGTCAGGTAACTCCGCAGTGTTCCATCCACATAGAGCCTCACAGGAAACCAAGGAGAGTTTTAAAAACTAGTGTTTAAAAAGCCCTCACACCACCAATGTTAGGAAAATATTGGAGACATTGTCAGAGCTCTTCGGACTTCATAAAAAAGCAAAAGGTGGGTGCAAACACACTTTTTCCTTTTCATTTAATACTGAACTGGGGGTCCTATCTGGGCAGACACCTGCAGAGCTGTTACAGCCAGGCATGGGGAAGCTGATCTCTGTGTGGTGCTGTGTTACAGGCAGAGAGCAAGGGAGATGCCCTGATCGCTCCAGCTCTGTAACGCAATGTTCATTGCATGTTGGAGAGCTCTGACTGTGCCTTCTACCTTGCCCTGATCTATGTGAGATTTCTCCTGGAAACTTGCTTTTTAATTGCCATTGTAACTTTGTAATTCAAAAGTCCTCCACCAAGAGGAGATTGATACTTCTGCATCCCTGTGTGTGCAGTTCAGCTTCATGGCAGCTTCATGAAAAACCTAATAATTGTTCATTTTGTTTTCTTTTAGTTAACACATGCCCAGCATATCCCATCACCCCTGGGTAGCACCCTCTCATCAGCCATGGTGAAAGGACCTTCTCAAACAGCCCATCTCAAGAGGAAAAATCAAAACAGGTCTTTCTACTCCTTAAACACAGGCCAAATAAATTCTCCAGCTTCTCTAGAAACATCTAAAGATGACTATGAAGTAGCCTGCCTTCAAAAACCTTCAAGAAGCTGGTTAAGGTCACCGCCATCGCTGTACCCCAAGAAGTAAACCCCAAACCAGTAAAATTCACACCAAACCAGACTATTTCCTTACAAAAAACTTCCCTGGGCAGCTTGAAAAGCCACAGCAGAAGTGCCACCAACCTCAGCAGACCTAAGTCTAAGACCATGGCAATGCACCTGAGAACACACCTCTCCCCTTTTAACAATCTGACAACAACCACCCACCCACAAATAACAGCAAAACCACAGGTATGTGTCTTACTGAAGACTGGGAAGGACGCATTTCCTTTCAACACCTGGAACTCCTGTTCTAGTCTCCTCCGTAAGTCGATCTGTTCAAACAAAACCTTCTGGAGTTCCTCTAACAAAGAGAAAAGAAAAGTGGTTTTGCTAATCTGTATAAATAATTCTTGAAAGAACAGTTGCAGAGCAATTCATTACCATAAGACAAAATATTTTAGCAGTTATAAAAAAAAAAAAAGAAGTGTTGCATAGACCCACAATAGATTTTGTGCAGAAAGCCATGAATATAAATCAATGTAATATATTATTTTAAAGTATTATATTACAGTGTCATGTATTGATTGATATATATGCATTAATCTCAATTATACCCACCCAAAGGTCCATATATTATTCATATGTTACTTGACAAGCTTAAAATATGGTGCAGAACAAAAGTGCCCCCTATTATCCTCATATTCTATTAAAACAAAGAGCAGTTTTATAACGTAAGTGGCCCTTATTTATTTTACCTTTCCCCATGTTTTCCACATCCTTCTTCAGTGAATGAGGTGAATTGGTTTCTTGTGTGTGTTCGCCTTAAAAAAGAGAAAGAAAGAAGTTATTGATTTACCGATACTGCTTTTCATCAGTATTGTCCTTACCATGCAACTGCTTCAGAGAATGTAGAGTAAAAAGGAGAAAAAAAAAATACAGAAGAGTAAGATTGAGGTTTATCTACAAATTTCTACGTGTGTAGCACAAATGTTTGCAGGACTGTTATTTGCTTCTAGTTAAGTATCTCCCTATACTGTGTCCTCCTGCAGATGAGACCTGACATCTCCTCCAAACCTAGGAGCGCTGCTCTTACATGTGTCTGACCCCTGCTTTCACTCTGGCCCCCTCTTGAAGATGTTCTTATCAGAGAACAACTATGAACCAGCTGAGAAAGGGACAGAGCCTCCTCTCCAGTCTTATCTCCCAATGGGAAGGTGATGCCATCAGCTGGGCAGGACGCTGTTCCCAAATCCGCAGGCAAAACCCTTTTTGCACCAGCCTCTCTGCCTTCAACAGCTCTTTAACTTCATCATCTTCTAGGGCTCTACAGCATGGGCTTGTCGTAGCTGGATATAATTTATATCCAGCTGAGATAAAATTGACATTACTGGCATTTGCATCTCAAGGATACAGCTCTGAGGTCAACCAATTCAGAGACTTCAGCCTTAGGTTGCTCACAGAAACTTTAACCGTATAGTAGTAAAGAAATTTTCTAGATTACAGAATTTAAATATTTCCAGATACATGCACGCTACTTCTTTCAACCTTTTGCCTTTGTAAATAAAATAGAGTGAATCTTCACAAGGTGTTAAGTTCACCTGTATGACAGTTTGACTTAAATACGAACCTTCTGGCAGAAGGTGTTATTTTTATTATCCTCTGGAACTGTGAAATTTTCCTCAAATTTCTATGAACATGGTTTTGAGACAAAATCCATGAAAAAAAGAAGTCTTTAAAAGAAAAAATACCACTTTAGTGGAAATCAATGGGAGATTTTCTATTATTTACAGCTGAAGTAGAAGTGGACTCTTGATAATTAAAAAAAAATATTTGGTAACTAACCAATTACTGAACTAACTGGACTAATTTTTGGTTTAGTCCAGCCAGCAAATACACATCATTAATTCTACTGATGAGTAATTACAAGGCATACATACATAAAAAGCTATTCATGTGTTTATGTATTTGGAAGAAAGAGTCACGGAGGAAATACTTTGGGATTTTTTTTGAAAATAAAAAGCCATAGCACTGAATAGGTCACCACACAACAGATAAGACAGCAGCTACTTAAAAAACTCGTACTTTCACCACATATTTAAGAGTAGGTCATCACAGCAAGTTAAAGTTGAATCGGAAAGTCTTGTTGTATATGCAGTCAGAAATCTTTTTTGCAAAACATTTATTTCTGTTTTTAAAAATCAATGCATTCTTATATCCAGTAAACCTTGAAGTCATAGTATATGAAACCTATCCAACAGAGATGCATTTTAGCTTCTGCTAGCTCGTCGCTCCTTAAAAAAACGCAAGCACTCATTCAGGCATATACACTTACACAACTCATATCTGGTGCCAGCAATTCCATTTAAAAAAATCTGTTTATGTAACACAATGATTAAAAAAAAATAATCCATTTTTTAATGATATTTGATATAAACAAAGTACTTCTACAGGTAAGTTGTCTCACCACACTAAAAGAAATAGCAAGCTTAAAAATACATCACCTTTTGGGCAGTGGTTTGCGGAGTTTCCATAATGTAAAACACTCCTTTTTTTTTTACTTAACACAATTCTTTTTTAAGCAGGATTGCTAACGAAGTATTTTGCTAGACAAATTAGAGTACATAAAATCAAAACCAAGGAATTTAGGTTTAGGAAGGGTATTTATTGAATTATAAATACTATTATATTTTCCCAATTGAGGAATTTTTTTCTTAATGTTTTATGAGCAATTTTGAGGGATAACAGACTCACAGAAAGTAACTGGATTTTTCAAGGGGGAGGAAGAAAGAGGGGAAGAGACTAGATCCTAGCACAGAGCACGGCAGCAACATAGCTCTTTCTCACTTGCTCAGTTGAGCTTTCAGGTCCATATGGTTCGAGGCTGCCAACTTGCTGGGACTGAAAAAACGGTATCTAAGCCTCCAAAAAGGCTTATTAGGAAACACCTCCATCCTTGCCCCAAAGGTAAGGTAACAGGATGGAAAAAGTGAAGGTATTTAAAGGCAAAACATAGAACATACAGTTTTAAAGAATAACTGCATTATTAAACTGCTTTCTGATGTTCAAAAAAAGCCTCAGTGTTATTACTGTTAACAGGAGTAATAATCAGATGTGTTTCACCTTTCCAGTCCCCCTGAAAATGATAATCAGGAGCCTGCTCTTGTCTGTTTTTCCATACTTCCCAGAGGCCTCATCATGTGTTGTGTACTGTTCTACCTTAATTGAAAGGGAGGAGGTATTGAATATTTAACCAGCTTCCTTTCTCTTAAATGTTAATTAAAAGCTAAATAGGTGTTTAAAAACAAACAAACAGAAAGCCCAAAGAATTTTAATCAGTCTAAGAAAAAATCACTTCCCCTTCTAATAGCTCCACCATAACTCTCTTGGGCCTTGTCTCTACACAAACTTGCAGCGGCGTTTAAAACAGCAGCACTGAAAGCTGTGCAGCCCCCCTGGTACAGACACCTAGGTTTTCTTTAAAAAAGGTCTATTTCAGTTTATTCAGAAAAATCAAGCTGTATCTCAGCTGTCTGTTGGCTAAGGGGGGAAGGGGATGAAGTATTCACAGCCGTTTTGCAGTGCCTCAGCTAAAGCTTTTGGTACCTCCGTTCTCACCGATTATCTCAGGTGCACTGACATTGTTAATCTGGAATAAAGGTACACGGGTTGTATTTTACACAAATTTCTTCCTTAACGTGGAATGTGAACATCTACCCACGGAGGAAAGGTGAAATTATGCCCACAAGTAGACACACCTTGAATTTATCAGTACTCTGAAAACCAGAGGTCCCAATTTATATATTGACACAACCTCAGCTCTTGTGATGCCACCGTTTCATCAGCTCCACGCCCGCTGGAGTAGTTAAGATTTGAATTTTCAATAAAAGAAACGAATGGAAACATTTCTAAATTTATTTTCCCTGAAACAAATGCACGTTGCCCTTGTTGTGCAAAACCCAACCAGACATAGCCAGGTTACCTCTTCACGCTGTGCCACCTCGAGCCACCTCCTGCAACTCTTCCTCAGGAAGCTCTCAAAGCTTCTCTTCAAACACCAGCTAAAAATTTCCACGCTCGCCCAGACAACTCGGCTACGTCCACGGGCAACCGATTTGCCCAGCGCAGAGCTCCGATGGACCAGGAACAGCCCTCCTGACTCTCAGCCCTGTGCCATGTCCCCTCCACAACCGGGCCACGTCAACCCAAATCATCTCAACATCGGCCTTATTATTCCTGGATTCCTATTATTCCTGGCTGGTACTTAAATATCGCCGAGCACACCCTGCAGCTCACTCCTACCAGGTGAGCTCTGCCGCCGCGAAGCCCACAGCATCCATGGTCTACCATAGCTTAAGTATCCACCGGTATTTTTAGCTGCAGAAAGAGCTGTCTGCAGACAGAAAGACTGCAGCAGTGAAGATGTCGGCATCTTCTGGCTATAAATACATATGTGTATATATATATATCCATTTTAAAAATATAAGGCAGATGTGAACGGCCAGACTTTCAGAGCTCCAAAGGCTCCATCTGTATTTGCGAGTAATTACTCGCTTTAAGACACGCGCGGTTCTCACATATGTCCTGAAGAAATCCTACCCTTACTGAAAATATTCATGCATCGTGCACATACATGCTGCTTTTGGGGGGGAATAATCAATAGGATAATCTGGACTTGGGAAAATATGCTTATTTTAGGAAATTCAATAAGCATCTTTTAAGTGCTTTCCTGCACTGGGGCAGATACACAAAATCTGGAGCGTCAAATGTTAAAGTTAAACCACTTTCAGGGCAAATTAAAACTAACTAGTTGTTCTTTTTGCACAGATAAATCATCGTTTGTAACCTCTATTTAAAGTTTAAAACATGAACATCCGATTAAAAAAACATCGGTGTTGACATGCCAACAGGTAGAAGAGAAAACAGTTTCAGGATTTCAAATAGTTCAAAACCTATGACCGAC